>CAUYUJ010016272.1:0-24260 GCA_963575745.1 Prorocentrum cordatum
CCCCTCATCGTCCGCTTCCTCCGCCAATCCCTCCTCGCTCCCACCGCCACCCCTCACTTCGCCGCCCTCCGCCACCTCATCCTCTCCCCATCCTCACCCCGTCTCCGTGCCAGTTTGGCTCAAGTATCCTCGCCACATCTCCGACCTCATGTTTCTCCTCAGCTTCATCCTCAGCCACATCCGCAACCCGAGAGTTGGTTTCACCCTGCCCTCGGCCCCATGACGGTGTCGTACTCCTTCTTGGCCCAGACCCGTCTGAACGCCGCTTTCTTCTCATTCTTCTTGACGCCTGTGATCGCGTCGTACCCCTTCTGCAGCTCGGGGTCCCGCTTCAGCGCGGACTGCCAGCGGGATGCCACCGTGGCGTTCTTCTTCCCGTCCGTCGTCACGTCGAAGTCGCCCGAGGCGATGTCATTCCAGAACGCGACCTCCTCGCGCAGGGTGCCCTTGTTCCTGCCAGCGCGCTCGGCGAGCGCGTCGTGCTGGGCCTTGTCGTGCGCGGGCCGGGCGAGCCCCCATTTCGAGGGGTTTGTCAGGTGCCCCTCTGCATCTACATCCTTCGTGAGCTCCGCCATCGCGGCATTCAAGTCAGCGTGCCCCTTCTCACTCATGTAGTCCGCCATCTGGGGCGACGAGAACATGCCGAGCAAGCGATCCGAGATGGCGAGCTCGTCGATCGCGGCCTGGCCGCGCACCGCCTTCTCCAGGGTGTCCTGGCGCGGCGGTGCGCGCGGTGGGTGGGCAAAGAGTGGTGATGACATGACCGTCGCAACGCTTCCTGTGTCTCCCTTCCCTCCTCCGCCTCCTCCTCCTCCTCCTCCTCCTCCGCCTCCTCCTCCTCGTCCGCGTCTTCCTGATCCTCCTCCTACCCCTCCTTTTCCTGCTCCTCCTCCTCCTCCTCTTCCTCCTCCTCCTCCTCCTCATCATAATCAGCATCATCATCCTCGCCAATCTTCCTTCTCGTGGTTATGCTCCCCGCCCCCCTCTCCTCACCCTCACCCACCCATCCTCCTCCTCGCTCTCGGGGCCCAGGCGGGTTTGCAGGCAGCGGTATCCTGGCGAGACAGAAGGTGGGGAGATGGCGCAGGCGATCGACTTGGGTGGCTGAACGAACCAGATATGACGAAGGGGGTGCGATGGATGCGGAGGGCATGGAGGGGGAGGTTGATGGGGGGTGACACCGATACGACGAGATCGAAAAGCGATGACGTTAACCTCACCATTCCAAGAAGTCTGGCGGGATCTCCCCAGGCGGTGGGCCCTCGCAGGGCCTCGGGGACGGCGCGGCTGGCTGGCTCGCGCGCGCGGCCGACATCTGCGCTGGCGGCTCGGGCTGCGCTGCTGGCGGCTCGGGCTGCGCTGGCGGCTCGGGCTGCGCTGGCGGCTCGGGCTTGGCCGCGGGCGCTGGTGTGGCCTTGCCCTTGCCGTTGGCCTTGCCCTTGCCGTTGGCCTTGCCCTTGCCGGTGGCCCTGCCCTTCGCCTTCGGCGCGGCCTTGCCCTCTGCCTTCGGCGTGGCGCTGTCCGCGCCTAGTGACGGCGCCTGCTCTGCATCGGGATCATCGTCGCCCTCGGGGTCGTTCTCGCTCTCGGACTTCTCGTCGTCCTCGTCCTCATCTGCTCCTGGCACGTCGTCTCGGTCGGCACATGCCTCGGCCTCGTCACCACCGTCTCCTGGCTCGTCTCCGTCGGCGTCTGCTGCATCGGCCTCGGTGTGCTTCTTCTTCATCGGCTTCGGCTTGCTCGCGGAGGCTGTGCTGCTCTTCTTGAACTCTTTGTTAAACTCGTTTTTGGCGGCCTCCATGGCTGGCTTATCCAGTTCACCAGCACAGTATTTCTCGGCCCAGGTTTGAGCCAATCTCTTGCACTCGGTCTCCTTCTCGAGGGGGTAGATCCATTGCATGAGCTGGCCGTTTCCCTTTTTCATCTGGATCCACTTCCCGTCTTTCTTGTTCGTAAACGCAACAGTGATGCGGTTCTCGTCTTTGTCGGTCCCAGACCAGATTTGGAGCGAGCCCTTTGGCGCCGTGCGATGAGCGGGCAGGTCGTCTGGGCTAGTGTTCGGGATCTGCCACACCATGTCGTCCCCCCACTTGGCAATCAGCGTCGTTACCGATGGGTCCGTCGATCGCTCGGCCGTGGCATACTCTGGGATCTCACTCTTCCCGATCTCGCACCGCCACGCTGCCTTTGGGGGGGGCACGTTTTGTTTTTTTTTTTTTTTTTTTTTTTTTTTTTTTTTTTTTTTTTTTTTTTTTTTTTTTTTTTTTTTTTTTTTTTTTTTTTTTTTTTTTTTTTTTTTTTTCTTTTTTTTTTTTTCTTTTTTTTTTTTTGTTTTCTCCCCGGGGGGCCTCTGTGACATCTCTGGTGGGGTCTGGCTCGTTTTCTGACACGCGGTGCCTGGATATGGCCAGAGTATCCGAAGTTGTACCCGTTTTCTGAATGCAACACCTCGCCATCTTTCGGTGATGGTCGCCGTCGCTTTCCATCAGCACCTGCAGCCGCTGCTGGCCGCTTCATCGCGGTACCCTGTGGGTCGGTGAACCCCTACCAGCCTTTAGCGCCAGGATTTCCATTGCAATTTCCATTGCAATGGAACTTGCGATGGAAATGCCAGCTTGCAGTGCCCCCCCATGGATACCCTGAGGTCCACGTCCTGTGTTGCAGAGCTCGAACGGAAAACCCGCACTGCCCAAGATGCTTTCCTGGTGAAGCCGCTCAGAGACGAGTGGTTGCATTCGCCCAGGGTGCCTATGTATACCTCGTGGTATCACTGCGGCCCCGAGCGCAGTGCGACCACCCACCCCCGAATCGGTTTCGGCCCGCGGCTGTCTTGAACACTGCTTGGCCAGCGTGACGGAGGAGATTCCTGAGTTGCTTCGACGTGTCTAGGACCCAATTCTCGGCCTGGTCGGCTAGATGCCACCGCTCCTCGTTGCGCTCGACCAGGGTCCAGAGTATAGCCTCGATGCCGGCCCCGCCTCATCCCGCCAGCCCGCCTATCCACGCACCCACCCCCTATTCAGATGGTGAGGGAGGGGAGGGAAGATGAATGCTGATTCAGATAGTGGCGAGCGGAGGGTGTGGGTGGCACGGATAGGCTGCTGTGGATGAGTCTGACGAATCACGAACGGTGATTTCACCCCCTGGAACCTTCCGCATTTCTACGGGCACGGCTGCCCGAACATCCATGGTTTCCCTGATCAGGGTCTGGTATTTCAGAAGCGACGGCTTGTGTGCCTTCGCCTTTCCAACGTCCGCCGTGGTGTACTCGATTGTGTTAACCTCGGGCGTCGGTCTACTCGGATCGCGTCGGTCGGTTCGACAGGGGAACCCCTCTAAAACCACGTGCCCCCCCCCCCCCAGGGTTTGTCTGATACTAAGCCTCCGTCATGTGGAAAGCCCAAATGCGCAGCAGCCGATCCTTGTCGCCGTCGACCGCGTCGGCCGCCATGAGTGACTGCACTGTGCCGCTTTGAGCAAGTGTGGCATGCGGAAACGACAAGCAAAGACGGTGGCGGGAACGGTTCGAGATTCGCATCTCGTCGCCACGGCTGGAGCCCCATCGATGATGCCAGAACGCGCCTGCTGTGCATCTTCCAGGGCCTATCGTATGAACGACACCTGAAGTTTTTGTTTCGAGGTGTACATCTCGTCGCCGCGGCTGGAGCCCTGCCGATGCGGTCAGAACGCGCCTAGGGGGGGTACGACGCGTCAGATGACCCACAGCGAACAGCACTGCCCCGACGACTGCGACACGACGCCTAGCGTCGACGATGACAGGGGCAGGGGAGGAGGAGGAAGAGGGGGAGGAGGAGGAGGGGCAGCAGGAGGAAGAGGAGGATGAGGATGAAGGGGGGAAGAGGAGGATGAGGAGGCACGATGAGGAGCAGGGCGCGGGGGGCGGAGGATGAGGAGGAGGGAGAGGAGGAGGAGGACGAGGAAGAGGAGGAGGAGGAGGAGGAGGAGGATGGGGAGAGAGCGCGGTGGGCGGCATCGGTCCTCGAAGCCACGGAACATGTGGCTCGCCGCCAGCGCGCGCATGCTGCTCAGCTTGCGCCCCTGGCGGTGGAGGAGGAGGGCGATGAGAGGGATGAGGATGAGGAGCAGCAGGAGGAGAAGCAGGAAGAGGAGCAGGAGGAGGGGGGATGAGGAGGAGGAGGAGGAGGAGGAGGAAGAGGATGAGGGGGAGGATGATGCGGAAGAGGTGGATGAGAGGAGGCGGCGGAGGAGGAGGAGGAGGAGGAGGAGGATGCGGAGGGCGAGGAGGAGGAGGAGGACGCGGAGGAGGAGGAACCGTATGATGATGAGGAGGAGGGTGATGAGGAGGATGAGGAGAATGAGGAAGATACGGTGCCTTGTCGCCCTGGTCCCCCGCGCTGCTCTTCTCGGAGCCCGTGTCGGTGCCATCCTGAGTGGCGATCCGAAGCCGCCCGCCCCCCCCTCCTCCTCTTCCCGTTGCCCTCGTCATCCGAGCACCTCATTCTCTGTCTGTTCGTCTTCCTCCGATTCCTCCTTCCGCCGCGTCCTCATCTGCCTCGCCCCCATCATCCCCCCCCTCCTCCCGCTCCTCCTCGTCCCATCTCACTTCTCCTCCTCCGCCTCGAATTCCATCGCAAAATCCATTGCAATGGATGTTGCGATGGAATTTCATATCGTCGTTGGTGTCGGTGCATGGGGGCTGTGTTTCAGAAGGGGCGCGGTCCTCGGAGCGAGGCAGCCCGCCGCGGATGCGACCGTCTGGCCCGACGCACGCCTCCTTTCGGGGTGGGGAGGTGAACTGGAGGCGCTGTCCTCCTCATCCTCATCCTCCTTCTCCTCATTCTCCTCCTTCACTCCTCGTCCTCATCCCCATCCTTATCTTACTCCTCATCCGTCTCATCACCACCATCATCATCATCATCACCACCACCATCATCATCATCATCACCATCGTCATCATCAGCAGCAGCATCATCATCCTCGTCCTCCCTCCTCGATCCTCCTCATCCTCACCCTCCTCCTCCTCCTCCTCCTCCTCCTCCTCCTCGTCTTCCCTCAACGTTGGTACCCGAGCGATCCCTGACGCCCGTCTGCGAGCCCCTCGGGCTGGTCGCCGCGCTCTGCCACGATGAACACGGCGTTCCACTTGCGGTAGTCGACGCCGTCGACTGCAAGATCGTGTGCACATCCAACCCTTTGGCCTTCGCGTCCGCCAAGCTCATGGCCAGGCCGCGCTCGAGCTCCGCCGCGTCGTCGATCCTGGCGCGGTCCTCCGCCTTCTTCTGCAGCACGCTGTCGGCGACGGCTTTGGACGTGGGGCCGAGCTCCTCTGCCGCAGCTGCAGGCGGCCACGTCCGCGACAGGGGTGCCACGTCGGAGTCGTCGCTCTCCGCCAGCGTCACGCCGACCACCGTCTCGGCCTCCGACGCCGCGACCTCTGCCGCGCCGCGCGAGGCCGCCCAGGCCTCCTCTGCCTTCCTGCGGGCCTCCTTCGCCTGCTCGCGCATGCATGCCGCTGCCTTCTCCGCGCGTGCTGCCTCCGCCTGCTCGCGCGAGGCCGCCGCCTCACGCGCTGCCTCCTCGCCTGCTGCCTCCTCGCCTGCTGCCTCCTCGCCTGCTGCCGCCTCGCCTGCTGCCTCCTCGCCTGCTGCCTCCTCGCCTGCTGCCGCCTCGCCTGCTGCCTCCTCGCCTGCTGCCTCCGCCTGCTCGCGCGAGGCCGCCGCCTCGCCTGCTGCCTCCTCGCGCGAGGCTGCCTCCTCGCGCGCTGCCTCCTCGCCTCGAGAGGCAACCGCTGCCGCCGCGTTCATGGCCAGCCTGCGGCCGATCGGCGTGTTGCGCAGAGGGCTGCGCGGAGCGTTGCCCCAAGTGACTGTCCACTTCTCAGCCGACATCTAAGCCAAAAATGCAGAGGACACGCAATCACATCGAGAACGGCACCAGGAACGCCCACGAGGGGGTGGGGGGAGGAGGAGGAGGAGGAGGAGGGGGAGGAGGAGGAGGAGGAGGAGATGAGAAGGAGGAAGAGGAGGAGGAGGAGGAGGAGGAGGAAAGGGAGGAGGAGGGGAGGAGGAGGAGGAGGAGGAGAGGAGGAGGACGCACCGTCGAGAACACAGAGAGTTCTGGATGGGAGCTGGTCTGATTCATCCTCCTTCCCCTGCTCTTCCCTGCCTCCTCCTCCTCGTCCTCCTCCTCGTCCTCCTCCTAGTTTTCCTCCTGTGCATCGAGGTGCTCCAATCAAAGGTGCGACGTGGCCGAATCCACCGTGCCGCGATACGCGGCACGCAGGCATGATGGTTCATGCTGCTTCTGTGTGTTAAACCCAATTCGAGCATATGTTGATCACCATGATATGTAATGTTGCATTAACATAAAAAAAAAACGGATCAATATACATCATACAAACATGTTACATATCAAGATGTGGATGATAGATGATTTTGATGTAACAACAAGGGCCGGTCACAATCTTGATCTATAGGACCTCTGGGAGTCGATTGCAGCGGCTGCGACCTTGACCTGGTCAGCCTTGCTGCTCGAGCTGCCCTGCGCGATGGCCCTGATCATTCGGCTGGTCTCCTGCGCCTGTCCTTGGGCTGTCGCGATCGCCGTCATCTGCTCTTTTACGGTGGTCGTGACCCGCTCGAGCGCCTCCTGCTGCGACGCCTGCGAGGCCATCACCCCCTGGATCATGGCCTTCATCTCCTGAAATTGACTCTCGACCATGCCCTTAATGTCCCTCTCGGTCTTGGCCTGGTACTCGCGCATCTCCTCGAGTGGGTCGGAGGCGGTGTCCATGGCCTCCGCGTCGCTCTCTGGCTTGCGCTTCGCTGAGGACGCCCGGCGAGCTGCTGCTGCTGCGGACCTCTGTTCCGCCCGATCCTTCTGCAGCGCCTCGGTGACCTTCGCCGCGTCCCCCGCCACTCGCTGATGCGCCGGCTGCCGAGCCGTCATGAATGAGCCGCCCGCCAGACCTCCGGTCATCATGCCCGGGTGAAGAGGTAACGGAGCCCTCTCGGCTCCAGGAGGTGGCTTGGGCACGCATATCAAGGCCTGCCACTGTGGCTCGGCGGTCGCGCCCTGAGCCCAACCTTGTCCACCCCAACCTTGTCCACGCAGCGTGCACGCGGCGTCCTTCTTCTTGCACAGGCACATCTTCTCCTCTTTCACGGTCCCTTTTGTCGGCCTCAGCTCCCAGTATACGACCCTCATCGTGCACCCGCTGCATGCGAACCACTTCCCCCGCGAGTTGGCTCCGTAGTTCACGAGCGTCGGTGGGCGCCAACACGTCTGGTACGCCTCCGAGAGGCGACGAAGAGACTTGGGCAGGTTGGTCGGCCAGAAGCGCTTGGCGCGGCACATACTCCCGAACTCTTCGGCCAGACGCGCCGACCAATATAGCGCCCACCCGGCCAAGCAGGCCCATCCCTTCTCGCCCTTGTTGAGGTTCTCCGGGACGTAGGTCCCGGTGGCCCCGTAGACCCATGCTGAGTCCGTCTGGCTCTGCATGCGATCCGTCATCGTATGTGGCCGCTCCTGAGCTCCACGACGCCCCCTCTGGCCTGCCACGCGGGTCGTCGAAGCAGCTGGCGGCGTCGCGCTCTGCTCTCCAATCGGCCTCTGAGTTGTCGAGGCTGTTGCCGAATTGCTGTGAGCTGAATGATTCGAGCCCAAGTGCTGCGAGGAAGGCGGACGAAGTCGAGGCTGGCCTCGTGGCCCACGTCGGCCACCTCCAACCCCGCGCTGTCGACCCCCCCCTGGCTCTGAAACGTCTCGACCTGGAACTCAAAGCCCTGGCGAGTCCCGAAGTACACGTACTGCTCAGCGCGGAGTCGGAGGTGCCGCCCGACTCCAGACCCCTTAGTGGACCGGTTGTGGAACCTGAGTTGTCCGGCCCAACTAAGGCCCCGGCGTGCGCCCCGACTACATCTGACTTAAGATTCTCCCAGAAAAAGGTCCCGGACCCCCTCGGGCGCTCTTCCGCCCCCCTCGGACTCCCCCAGCAGCTTCCGTCGCACAGCCCCCCCAGGCCAGTGCTGACAGAAGACGCGATGATGTACTTCCCCTTGGCTTGAAACGCATCCTTCGGCAGCTGAGGGCGCGACCTAAACACGGAGGCTGGAGCTTTAAAGTCTTTGGCGGGGACCGAAAACTTGCCCACCTGCATGGCGCGGTGGGCCGACGGGAGCCTAGTCAGAGGCGTCGTGACCCCCAACTTCGTAAAAGTCACAGCTTTGTTCGGAAGATCTACAACCCCACCTGGCATTTCTTGACATCCTATCGGCAAAAGGGGTGGAACGTCCTGGCCCAGAACGTCCGGCTCCAGCACCCCCATGCTACCCTCAATACCTACAGGGATCAGAGCGGCGTGGGTGACCTTTACCCCCCCCACCTACTCCGCGCGCGCTTGGGTTCCTGGGTGGGGCCCTTGGGACGGCGAACCCCTTTGAGGCCCAGTGCCCCTCGATCTTCTGCAAGGCTTGCTCTCCTACGGGGCCCTGACCGGCCGCGGTGTCGACCACCATGGCCCCAGGGCCTACGGCGAGCAGGGCAACTGCGTAGGTTGGAGGAGGAGGCTCGTCAAAGCACTGGGAGGTGGAGTGATCTAAAGCATTCACGTACAGGAAAGTCATGC
The DNA here is from genome assembly GCA_963575745.1 of Prorocentrum cordatum. Classification (NCBI taxonomy): domain Eukaryota; class Dinophyceae; order Prorocentrales; family Prorocentraceae; genus Prorocentrum; species Prorocentrum cordatum. The sequence continues at coordinate 8,612 of CAUYUJ010016272.1, forward strand.
CCGTGGCAGGGGACCCCTTTTCGTCCTTGGCCCCTGCGCCCTGCTTCTGTGGGCACTCTCGAGACCAGTGTCCCTTCTGATGACAGACACGGCATCTCGTGCGCTTAATTAATTCAGCAAGCGGAAGGCGGCTCTTCCGCGCTCTGAACGCGCCGCCTGCTGCCCTGTGGCCGGGCCTGCGAGCCTTCTCGCGCCCATCACTGCCACGGCCCTGGCCTGTCGTAGAACTTCCGGTCGGTCTTCAGCTGTCTATTCAAGTCGCGGTTCTGCCTCCATGTCTTGCGGCGCTCCTGGCTAATGGCGGCCAGCGCTGCAGGCGCGTCGTCCTCCCCGACGTCGGCCGACTCCAGGATCGCCCAGACCTCTGCTTCCCCGTCTGAGTCCATGGAGGAGACATCCGAATAGTCGAGCAAGGACTCGTCGTCGCGCTCGACCTGATAGGCAGGCACCTGAGGTAGAGGTGCTTCCGAGCCCATAGTGGCGTAGGTCCTCCGCGCTTTGAGGTGCTCTCGATGGGGGATGTCCATCTCCCGAATAGCCGGGAGAGCCGACTTGTAGTCCTTCTGGTCCCTCATGAGCACCTTGACCATCTGCGCCGAGCGCTCGTCGAGAGAAACTCCTTCCTCCAGGAACATCAGTTTCCACTCGTCTGGAAGCGGCAGCCCCTGAGTAGCTACCCTGTCGAAGGCCGTGTCCACACGTGCACGATATTCGGTGAGATTCTCTCCCTGCTTGCGTGAATAATCCAGTAAGCACTCTCGAGCGACCTTCCGTCGCTCGTCGCCGTGTCTTTCACCAGACATCAAGTCAAGGCGTTTGATAATGGCGTCGAAACCCCATGAGCTGCATAGCGTGTCGTCATCGAGGTCCTCGAGCTTCCGTTGAAGGTCTTGATCAAGAGAGCGGAAGAGGCGATCAGCCTGCTTGTGGGAGGGAACGTCCGTCAGTGTTCTCCAGCGCAGCACCGTGCGGCGCCACATGCGGTAGTCCCCCCAGCCTCTCCATATCTCGGGGTCGGCGAAGTCCTTGCCGGTGTTCGTGCTGGAGCGGTCGTCATCATGTCCGGAGTGGCGCTTATTGGGCTCCCACTTGCTGTCCTTGTAGCTGTCGTTCCATCTCCATCCGGATGACCAGTCGCCCCGATGCTCGTCTTTCCAAGGCCTGTCCCCGTAGCTCTCCCAGGTCGAAGCCGGAGTCCAGGTGGATCGCGAAGAAACCCACTGCTGCTCGCCAGGCTTGTGGTCCAGCTCCTGCCATGTGCTTCTCGTCGCGTCCCAGCCACCCGAATGCCACTGCTCCGACCTGCCCTGGGACGTCTCGGTGGCGGACGCGGCCGCGCCGCCACCGGACCATGTCCCGGCACTCGTCGACTCGTGCTCTGGCGGTGGTGCATGCCAGCCTGACCACGAGCGATCCTCGGCGCTTGACCACGGAGCACTTGAGCTCTGCCCGTGACCGCGCCGACGTCCACTGTCGTCGTCGTCCCCATGTGGGTCACGCTGGTGACTCTGGGAACTGGCCGGCACCACGTACAGTAGTAAAAGACGTGCCAACTTCTCTGCCTCATCTTGGTCGAGGTTGAGACCGTCATGCCTCATCAGTGTGTCACTCACTGCCCGTACTGCAGAATGCTCCCCTCGTTCTTCTCGCTGCGTCTCTCGATTAGCACCTTGCTCCGCTGCTGCCGTCATTGGTCCGCGGACTCACAGCTGCTCATTGCTCCGCTACCACTGTCGCCCGACGGACGACAGCAGTGAAGCCAAAGTGTCGGATCCTTCCTCAAGCAAGAGAACCCTCGCACTCTCTTCTCAGTACACAGCTCCCAACGCTGTACAAACAAGGCACGGAACGGTATGGGAAAGGAAGAGGGGCAGGGTGGATATGGTATGAGTGATGAGGAATGAGTAGAAGTTGGGTCTTGAGCCAAAATGGTTACGACCCATGCTCGTGACCTTCAAGCTCAGGGAGTCCAGCAGGGGCATCGGCCTTGAAAACCACAGGCCTCTAGACTCAAATCACACAATACAAGACATCCAAGAGGAAACCATTTCAGGTACAAGTAAAAAGAGCACGTTCGGGATCCATGCAAGACCGAATTCGGCATCCACATCTTAGTCGAAAAAACCTGCAAGCCCCATGGAGCTCTCATCCTCAATCTGCACATTCAGTTCGTTTTCTCCTTCTCCTTCTTGCCCGTGCCCTTCCCGAGCTTGGTGACTATCCCCCTTCGGAGCTCTCCCCGGCTTGAAGGTGAACCCCATATGTATGTATGTATGTATGTATGTATGTATGTATGTATGTATGCATATATATATATATATATATATATATCTATATATATATATATATATATACATATATGCACGTATACGTATATGTGTATAAAATTACTCTCGTATATTTACACTATCTATAAACACATCTTGGAACCATCCCGTGCGCTTCGCGCGAGCTCAAGTTCTAGCTGGGTTGGATGGTCGAACTCTTGGGGACCTGTATTCTATAATGCTTCTCCTCAAGGGGCTTCCAAGAACCACGAAGACGGCCCAAGTGGCTTCCAAGACTCCCTACGGTCCACCCACGGCGGCCCAAGACAAGCTCAAGAGGCACTGCAAAGGCCCTTCCCTTTGCCGCGGCTGGACGTGGCCCGAGGGAGAGGGAGGAACAGCGGAGGTGACGGGCTCCCTGGGGGAGAAGGAGGAAGATGAGGAGAAGAAGGAGGAGGAGGAGGAGGAGGAGGGCGCAGAGGAGGAGGAACAGGAGGAGGAAGAGGAGGAGGAGGAGGACATGTGATATATTCTTGGAGCGTAGCCAATCTGCCAGGCGAACATGAAACAACAATAATCAATGTTGGAATTCCATTATTTCAAATGCCCTCGGGGCTTCTGTGGGGCCTCTTTTGGGCCTCTTTTGGGCTTCTTGGGGGCCTCGTGAGGCCTCCTGGGGGTTTCCTGGGGCGAAGATCTCGGGTTCTCGGCTCATGTTCCCGATCCTGGGCCGCAGTTGGGGCCCTCCCGGGCCGTCTTGGCGGTTTCTTGGGAGCCTCTCGCAGCGTTTTGGGGGCCTCCTGGGGCCACCTGGGGGGCTCTTGGAGCGAAAACCTGGGGTTCTCCTTTCACGTTCCCCTTCTCGGGCCGCTCTCAGGGCGCGTCTGGGGCTCCTCGTGGGCCCTTCCCGGTGTTTGGCACATCGGCCTCCGAAGCCCATCGGCCATGAACCGGCGAGTTCTTCAATCATTTGCGATGTTCCATAGATTGTTTGAAACCTGTTTAATTTCTCGGGGCAATTTGGGAAGCCTCTGGGGGCCTCTTCTGGACCTCTGGGAGCCGCTTGGGGGCGTCGTGGAAGCGTCTCGGGGGCCCTTGGGCCCAGCAGCCCCGCACTCTATCGGCGGGATCTCTGATGTTTGAAAGCTTCTGGGGTCGTGAGGGAGGTTTCACGGAGTCCGATGAGGGCCGCTTGGGCTGTTTGGGGCCAGTGCTGCGAGTCTGGGTGTGAAGTCCTTCAAGTGGGAGTCTTGGGACAGGTTTGGTCCGTTCGAGGGCTGTCGCAAAACCGCGTTCAAGAGAGGTTGGCTCGTTTCGGGACTTCCTTGCACTCTCTGAATCATCTGGGGCAATAAAATTGAGTCGGGCCTGTCCTCCTACAGGGGGACTTTGGACGAATAATCAAAAGTAGTGAAAAAATACCCCCCCATGGTCAAAAATAGTCACAAAATCGTCCCCTACCTATTTTTTGGCTATTTTTGAACTTTCCTCCTGTAGAGGGACACGCCCGACTCAACAATAGGAGCTCCTCGGCTGCTTCGCGGCGGCGCTGCGGCGCGCTTCTGAAGCGGGGGCCGCCAGGGGCGGGGCCCAGGGGCCTCCGAGCAAGTGGCCGAGGCGGCGGGCCAGACCGACCAGCCATAACTGGGGGAGCTGTGGTCCTCACCCCCCTGGGGGAACCCATCGCATCGACGATCTCTCGAGAGGGGTGTCGAAATCGATGGGTGCCCCATGGGGATAAGGACCACAGCTCCCCCAGTTGTGGCTGGCCAGCCAGAGGCCTTTTGCATGTGTCTGGGCGGTTTCTGGGGAAGTTTCCCGGGGGCCGGTTCGGGTCCTTCGTGGACTGGTCGGGGGCCCTCTTGGGCCGTCTGGGGTCCCTCCTGGGTCCTCTTGGGGAGCCTCGGCCGTCTCTGGGCCCTCTTGGAGATCTCTTGCGCTCGCTCGACGAGGGCCTTCTTGGGCGCCTCTTGGATTGTCTTGGGGTTCTCTTGGATGACGAGGCGGATGAAGAGGAGGCAGTGGAGGGAAGAGGGCGTGGAGGAGGAGGAGGAGGAGGAGGAGGAGGAGGACGAGGAGGAGGAGGAGGAGGAGGAGGAGGAGGGGAAGGAGGGAGGAGGAGCACGGCGGCGCAGAACGAGGATGCAGCGAACCCTGCTGCAAAATCCCCGGGGGGGTCGGGCAGGCGCGGCGGCGGCTCCCGCTCGGCCACGTCGCGCTGGCCCTTCCAGTGCTTGACCTCGACGCGCGGCAGGCGGCCACAACGCATACAAAAAACCTCCTCCTACTCCGCCCCTTTTCCCTGTCCTCCCCGTCCTCCTCCTTTATCTCCCTCCCTCCCCAGACCTCCTCGCGCAGTGGAAAAAAAACACGACGGGATTTGTTTCGCTATTTTCGGCCTGCGGGGGCCCTTCCCGGCCCTCAGGACCGTGAAAAACGATTCAGGATGAAAAACTGGTCCCGGGGAAGGGGTCCAGACCATGGGGGTCGACATTGTGAAAGAATCACGCCGTCGGAGGTCTGGGTCTCTTCCTCTCCCTCACGCTGGCCCAAGTCCAGTCGTTGGGGTCCCAGGTTCTGGAGGCTAGAGCCCGGAGCTCGGCAAGGGCAGGGGCCATGGTGCCCGCTCTCTGGACGTCACATCGGCACGACGCCCTCGTGGCAGGGTCCCGCCCCTCTTCTTCCTCTGCCTCCCTCTCCTCCTTCTCCTCTTCCTCCCCTCTTCTCTCCCTCCTCCTCTGCATAAGCCATGGCCTCCCAAGCCTCGGAATGATGACAGGTTTGTCCGGCACCCTGCGCTCGCGGAACGTCCTTTGAGCCACAAGCGGCTGCGGTGGCAGGCGTGCGAGGCAAGCCTTTGTCCGAGGCTCATACTGACAAAAACAATCCTCTCCAGCCTCTCAAACTTCCAACAGTGCCTGCGAGGAGTCACGACACGGTGGCCGCTCTCACACTAGAGGGGTGCAAACCGCCGACGGACTACGCCCGATCGTCTGGACCCCCGCTGTGAGCTGAACGGGCCTGATCTTCAGCGCTCTCAACACGGGGGTCGAGGTCTAACTGGTCGGAAGCCTCGATCCGAGACCTGCGGTTCTCGAGCGAGTCGACTGCCTCCACGAGCTCCGTGACACGCTTGGACAGGTAGTCGAACCAGGAGGCCTGAGAAACTCCGCTCGTCGGGGACAGATAAGACAGGCACCATCTGCAGTACGGGCGATCAACGTTCCACATCATCATCATCATCATCATCATCATCATCATCATCATCATCATCATCATCATCATCATCATCATCATCATCATCATTATCATCATCAGCATCATCAGCATCACCACCATCATCACCATAAGCAGCATCATCATCATCAGCATCAGCATCACCATCATCAAAGGCTTTGTCTGTGTGCTTTCCGAACCTGGTCACAGCTGCCTCGGACTCCTCTCCCTTGACTATGGGCCGCGCCTGCTGTGGGCGCTCACGGAACTCTTGGCCGGCAACGGCGGCCGATGGTGGTTCAGTCTTGACCATGTCGGGCTGAGTTGGACCGTTAGCCTGGGTCCTTCACACAAAATGGTAAGGAATGGCATACGCTTGATCCGTAGAGTCGGCGCACACAACATACAACATGTAAGTCGTTGTCGTCACACACGCACGCATGGATAGTATACAGTATGGTGGCGACGTAGAGTCTATAGTGTATAATTACAGTGACACAAATGACTTCGCGCACTGCTGTCACAATCGAAGACCCCCCTAGATCCTAGTAGGTTATTCATTCCATCGTGCACCCCGTCACCTCCTGTTCTTCTCTCCTTGGCTGTCGACTCTAAAGCATGCCGTTCATCGGCTAGCCGGTAGTAGTTGGCTCTCATGCAAGCCCTCAGGAGGTCCGCCGGGTCCCCTTTGTCCTGGGCCAACGCATCCGCCAACTGTCGATTAGTAGGGCACCACCTACAGCTGGTCTGGCAACGCATGACCGAGTGTTTTATCACAACCACATCGATCGCACAGCGTTTGTCTTCCAAGCTAGCTGGAGACGCGTTGGCCTGTACAGTGTCATAGAAAGAATTACAATATGTGACTATGATGGGCTTCCAAAGGCACATGCAGGCGTCGAGGTTTCTCAGGTCGACCGGCCCGTCTAGTGCCTCGTAAAGACTAAGCGACATCCATCCCACGGCGACGCAACGCGCGGAAACTGCCTGGGCCTCGCCTGACACAGTACTGAGAGCAAGTCGCTTCAGTCTGAAAGAACGCCAATTGAAGGTGCCCACGGAGTTTCCTGTCCACGGTGCGTTGCCGTGGAAGTAAACGCCAGCACATAGCCCGCCTGGGTGCCAGTGTTCTCGACATTTCCCCACGCTGCGTCGAGGTGACCGATCATTGTCAGCTCGTCCCGTGCAAGTATGATATCGCAAGATCGGCATGCTGCTAGGCCCGGCGTACCTTGCATGGACTCGCCTACGGTGGGTCGCGGTAAGCAGCCTTGTCCCGAAGATACTTGGCCAAATAAGTCTGCGCACGTCTCTTTGCGCGCCCATCCGCCATCTCCGAAACACGATCGCCCATGGGCAATTTCGGCCTCGGTGGCTGGGGCTGACGGGGTTCGTAATAGACGTCGAGCGAAGGGCGCATTTTCTCCGCGAGCTTTGACTGATTTCCCCGGGCGATTTGGGCCGTCGGATCCTGAACGTAGCCCGCCCCGCAAAACTCCCCCCGATGTATCTGCCATTTCCGAAAACGAATCGTTCCTTCAACCGTCGGGTCGCGTCATCATACAGCGCGCCGCAGCCGCCAGTGATACTGTCGTCCACATGGCGCGCAAGCGCCCCGATGAGTACCCCTCGGCCTCGAAGGATATACAGGCAAGCGTCAAAGCGACTGGAGCAGGACCAAGGTGTCGCAAGCAACTGTCGAACTCCTGGAACCATTCGAAGGGGGCATCGTTTTCCAGTAGAGATGCCCGGTAACCTCCAAAATCTCTTCATCAGTGTGTCCGGGTGCCCCGTCTGGCAGCGTTGTAAACGTGGGCTCGCGTCGTTTGCTGCTCTTGGCATCAGGAGGCGCATGGTGCGCGTCGCCTTACTGCATGTCCCACTGCATGGTCGTGCGCTGTGTCTGCAGATGGTGGCCGCCACCATCTGCAGACACAGCGCACGACCAAAGGGTGCAATCGTCGGACTCTGGAGCTTGCCCTCCTGAGTGAGCTCGGGGAGGTCGGGGTCCAGGTGCCCTCGCAAACGCAAGCGGGCCTTGGCCCTAGTTTCGAAATCTTCTTCCTCTTTCTCGGTCATCACGAACCGTCCTGGGATGAACCTGTGGCTCCATCTCTCCTGAATCCCCTTCCCCTCGGGCCCCTTGATCGCCCTCATGCGTCCTTTCTGGACCAGGTTGTCAACCTCCAGGGCCCTCAGCCCTCGCCCCTCGGTCTCCCGAACTAGCTCGGGGGAAGCGTTCCTTAAATTGAGCCCCTTCCGGCCGCGCCTGGAAATAGCTCCCGCCGACAGCGCAGTAAGAGGCATCCTGCGCGCGGAGGCACTGGTTGATTCCATGCGCCCCGCGTGCTCGATTGCCCCGGCTGCAAGAGTGGCCACGTCAGCCGGCTCAGCCTGAGCGAACAGAACAGCGCGCTCCTGAGCTGGCGGAGGCCCCCGGGAAAATGCCCAGAGAAACGGCGCAGTTCCGATCGCCGCATCGCCCCCTGAGGTAACTGGAAAGAGGGCTTCGTTATCGTCATTCATTTCTGGTTGTGCGGGGTCTTCTCCAATGCGGGTTTCTCTGGTGGCCTGCTGTGCTGGGTTGGATACCTGGCCCATCGTCGCGTCGTCGAGTGCCGTTGGAGAGGACGCGCTGTCGTCGGAGCTGTCGTCGGAGCTGGAGCCGGAGGCCGTGGGCCCCCTGGAGGCTGACGAGGCTCTTGGGGTATTGCTGGTCCTGGTGCCGCATGAAGTCCTGCTTCCGAAGACATGGGTTCCTGCCGGTCGCTGGTGTTATCCCGGGGCACCTTGGAGGTCTCCTCTGTAGAGGGTGGGGGGTTTGAGCACCTGGAAGCAGGGGGGGGTGGGGGGGGGGGCAATTCTTGCTTCGTCTAATCCAGAAAACGCAAGCGTCCGCCGACAGTGCTCAAACGCTGGCGTTCATCCTGCAGCACTTGCTCCACAAATTGGTCCGCTCGAGCATCGCTCGTCGTCGCAGGTCAACTGAAGCGGGTCGGCCCGAATATGAGGCCCCTGATGTGATGACCGCCAATTCCTTCATTGTTGCCCGATCGAGATCCCCCGCCCGCGCCACCTAGCGCGCCCCTTCTTGCCCCAGCTCGCTACCTTGTCCCCGGGCAGGAAAGGGCGCGTGGCTCGGCCCCGGGCCGCCGCGGCGCGACGCCAGTCTTGGTCGCCCCGAGCTTGCGGCTGCGCCTGCATAGCCTGGCGCTGCATCTCGCGCGCTCGTGCAAGGGGCCCGACGCGCTGACCGCACCTGCCGAATCCTGCGACAGATCCACAGGCAGACGCGGTTCCTGACCGAGCACACGCGGGCAAGGCGAGCAGCCAACCACACGCAGCATTCTCTGCTCGGCATCAGTCGCGGCACCGACGCACCCAGCCCACTCTTGATAATCTGTTGGCTGGGCTGTCTCCAACAGACGCTTGAAAATATGTCCGCCATCCCCCGCGTGCTTCCGTCTGTTCGTTCTGCCGCTGCCTCTCCCCAGCTACTGGCGCAATCTCCGTCTCTTCTAGCCCTAGATGGTCAGTCAACGCTGCTCCGATGTTAGCATTCCCCGCGCCAACTCGAATGCGTTCGGCCCGGCCGGCCCAGCGCTTCCAGTTCTGTCGGTGACCGCCTCTGATAGTGGCAGAGGTTCCCCGCTGAAGTAGGGGGGCCTCCAACTGAGAAGATGACGCATCGCCCGCCACATTAAGAGCGGGGGCCGTGCGTTTGGGAACCTTCCAGGCTGCAATATTCACGCCGTCCATCCCCAGCTGTTTGCTGAATTCCAGAATACGGTGACCCGAAGCAGCCCCCGGCGGTTGCGGCATTCTGCATTCGTAGCAGATATCGCGCGGGAAACTTCGCGCTTGTCGGATCGCCTCGTCGCGCCCACCTCCGCGCCGCAGGATTCGCAGCGTCTTTCGAGGGGCCGCATGTCCCAGTTCCCAGGTCGATATGCAGCTTCTTGATAGAGCTTCGGGTGTATAGGCATTTGCCATCGGATGGGGCGTCTGCGCTGACTCTGGCACGTCGTCCGGCCGCGCTGCCCCCCAGACCTGCGGCGAGGCAGCGATGCAGCAGCTGGGCTCCCAGCATCTGCAGCTTCGCTCGCTCGGCGGGCGCGCGCGAACCAAGACTCCGGCGGCAACGAGTCAAGATCTTCCTGGAAGCTCAGAGGCAGATCCCCGCGCGCTGCCCAGAACTGCGCGCGATCGTCGGTGCCTCGGATAATCGTTTCGCGGAAATCTTTGGCGTAGATTCCAGCCCCACTCTGCCCGAGAGACGCGCGGTTGGATTTCCCCTTGATCGTCGCGTGCTCGTGGCCCTCACATCTGGCCAGCGCACTTTGCCAATTGCGGCGAAGTTTCCAGCGCGCGCTCTTCGCGCCCCCGCGTGAAACGCGCCCCGCCCCGCTCTCGCAAAACATGCGTCTCGCATCCGTGCGGACCTCTATCATGCACATCGTGAATCGTTTCAGGTCAGGCATCTTCCACGCAATCGACCGATTAGGGTGCTCGAAGATCGCGTCGTCGCCTCGGTCGAGCTGAGCGCGCATCTCCTGCGCGCTGCACCGCACGCACGCGCGCGCTTGGCGCGCGTGGTGCATGCGCTCGGCCACGTTGGCGCCATTGGAGCTCACTGTCAAAACCACCGCGCCAGGCGCGGGGGGGACAGGCAGTCAGCAAGCGTGGTCGGGATCGTTTCAGCTCGTTGGAAACCTGATGTTGAACCCAGCGATTTCTCAAGTCATATCCCGTCAGCACGTTGGAACCTGTCCCTGGACCCCGGCTGGTGTCCTCGGAATGTTTCGCGACTCTGGGCAATGGGAAAATCTCTGCCGCGCGCCATCTGGTTTTCTCCGCGGGGGCCCCCGAAATTTCCTGGATCTGATCTCGAAGGACGCGCCTGGAATGACGTTTGGGGACTCAATCTACCGCGGCCTGCATCGCGTCGGAACCTGCCAGGTCCTCGTGGGTCTGGTCGGACAATGCCAGGGGGGCGGGCGATCGTCGCTGGCCGGGGCCAGCGAAAGGGCCCCCGGCGTCTCGTCGGAGACCTGCAGCTGCTGGTCGAGAATGTCCATGGCGTAAGTCTCCGACTCGGTCTCCCCCAGGCCGACGGCCCGGTCCAGAGGGTTGAACTTGACGCGGTTGTTGGTGAGATCCATCTCGCCCTGCTGGGCCATCAGCAACGGCTTGCTGAGGAGGAGCGGCGCGTCACCTTTCGCGATGGCCGCTGCGATGGAACCCTGGGCGCCGCCGATGACCACGGCAATAATGACAGCCCGCTTGGTCTCCTCACGGCCGCTGTTGCCGAACCTGAAAACGTCGCGCTCCTCGCAGGGGGTCAGCTTGGCGCCCGTCGCAAATATCACCTTCTCGAGCTTGACCAGTGAGTTCTCACCTATGAGAGCGCGCCCGCATCAGGGGTCCACGACCCGGTTGCCCACCAGGCAAGCAAACGTGACTTCGTAGGGCGGTGTTTCAAGCTCCGTCTCAATTTCGTCCTGGGCTGCCACGGCGTCGCGTCGGTCTTGAAGTTGCGGTAATATCGTGGCCAGACTCGCTTCGTGTGCGCCCGACCCTTCAAACGTGACGAACGCCGCGCCAACGCCAGTCGTGCGTGGTCTGAACTTGCCGTGGCCTTTGCCTTTGCCTTTCTTCTTCGGGCATTATCTTGACCAGTGCCCCACCCCCCTTGCAATTGTGGCACCTCGTCTTGTTCTTGGCGTCATCGAACTCTCGCCGAAACTTGATCTGCAATTTGTCAGCCTCGTGAGAATTCCGGGACTTCTCGGCGTCGTTGATCTCCCGTCGCTTTTCCTTCCGCGTCGCCGCCAACACCTCGTCCACATCAGCTTCCTCGAACATCTCCTCGACAGCCTCGTGTGCGCCGCGCCCCTCGCCACCGACAAGCAGCGCATCTAGGTCGGCGCAGTCGCACTCTGGAGCCAGTCGACTCGAAGACAAAGCCTGTCGAACTCGTTGATCCAACCTTCGTCATCATCCCCAGCCTGATCATCCACCATCGCCCGGTCTCGGCGCGCCTTATCTTCGGGACCTTGAACGTCGGAAAGACCGTGCGGATCGTCGTCTCCATCTCGTCCGCGGTGTAGCCAGCCGCCTTTGCCTTCGCGATCGCCCGATGGTCGGGCGTGTACCCACATCTGTGATGCAACACCCACGCCTGAGCTTCCGTCGGGAACTTGACTCTTGCTTTGGCCGCGCACTTCTGGAACACATCCTTGGCTCGTCCGATCCACTCCGTCACACCTTCGCCCCCTCGTGCCCATGTAACGTGAGGACCGTTCCCAAGTGTTCTCCCAAATCGGTCTCTTGCTCCGTGGCCGGCCATCGTTTGAGCAGAAGGTCCAGCAACGTCGACTCGCCGCCTTCTCTCTCCTAGTCCTCGAACTCAGAATGGTCCACGATCTCCAGAGCCGAGCCGTGCAGCAATGTGTAGATGAAGGGTGTTCGCTGGTTCGCCTCCAACTTGCGGCAGGCCATCGCGGACTTGGTCCACTTGATCAATGTCTTGAGCTCCTGGTGGCTGACCCGAGTGCTGTAGACCCGAAGCCCCTTCTGGTCCGTGGTGCTGTCAGCACTTGTGCTCATGAACGGGTCTGTCGTCTGCCAATGCCTCCTGGCAGGTCACAAAATGTGAATGTGCACCAAGCCTCTGGCGCTGTGAACTCCTCGCTCACGCTACCAATGCATAAACCATGGCCTCCCAAACCCCTTGATGATGACAAGTTTGTCTGGCACCCTGCGCTCACGGAACATCCCTCGAGTCACAAACAGTTGCAGTAACAGCCGTGAGAAGCAAGGACTGGCCTGAGGCACATAATGACTAAAACATAATCCTCTTCCTCCTCTTGCTCCTCCCTGTCCTCCTCATCCTCCCCTCTCCTCCTCCTCCTCGTCCTCCTCCTCGTCGTCGTCGTCCTCCTCCTCCTGTTCCTCCTCCTCCTCCTCCTGGTCATCCTCCTCCGCCTGCCTCCTTTTCTCCTCCTCCTCCCGCTCCTCCTCCTCCTCCTCCTCGTCCTCGTCCTCGTCCTCATCTTCTTTTTCCTCCTCCATTTCCTCCACTCCTTCTCCTTATAATTAAGTTCATCCCTTCGCAGCCCGAAACCAATATTTAGGGCGGGCCGAGCGTTGCGCCTGAGATTTCCTCACCACCTATGACCCTGAAGCCTATACTTTGGCAACAGCTCCGCGCATGGAGGCTGGGTCGTTTTCAACATGTGGTTCTCGCCTTACCGCCACGCGCATTCATTGAAACAAATTGTAGGAGCTTGACGGATTGAGGGCGGGTTGTTAAGAGAGTGGGGCTTTCGCGCCGCGCACATTCGTTGAAACACCCTAGGGCGTCACAGATTGAAGGCGGGTCGTTTCCAAAATGTGGCTCTCGCCTCACAGCCGCAAGATGGATTCTTCTTTGTTTTGTTGTAACTTGCAGGAGGTTCATGGATTGAGGGCGGGTCGATTTCAAAATATGGAGCTCGCCTAAGCGCCGCGCGCATTCGATTTTTCAACTGTTCAAACATTTCACTGATTGAAGGAGGTTTCTTTTCAACATGTGGTTCTCGCCCTGGCGCCGCGCATATTCCTACTTCAAAATGGCAAGAATTGCGCGAATTCCCTGGGTCAGCGTACCAGGAATGGTGGGACATATTCAGGATTATGGGGCGCAGCAGCTACGTTGACTCGCGGAGTTGAAGTCAAGATCGTCAAGACGCAGCAGTCAGGTTGATCCGTGGCGTTGGGGTCACGTAAATACTCTTTTGGCATGCTTCAGGGTCTTCGGACGGTTGTGTTCCAATGAGGCAGTTCCGTCAATGGAAATGAATCCTTGTAGGGGCCTGCGAGGAGGGAGCTTGGAGGGGGGGCTTATTCCAACATCGGTGATAACTCTTGGGCTTACACTGGTCCTCCTCCTCCTCCTCCTCCTCCTCCTCCTCCTCCTCCTCCTCCATCTCCTCCTCCACCTCCTCCTCCTCCTCTTCCAATCCTGCTCCTCATCCTCCTCCTCCTACTTCTCCTCTTCCTCCTCCTCCTCTTCCTCCTCCTCATTGTCCTTCCTCCTGCTGTGCCAACCTCCCCGTCCTCTTCTGACTCCCTCTCCTCCTCCAATTCCTCCTCCAATTCCTCCTCCACCTCCTCCTCCTCCTCCTCCTCCTCCTCCTCCTCCTCCTCCTCCTCCTCCTCCCTCCTTCTCCTCCATCCCTCCTCCTTGCAAATAACGCCTCCCTGTCGCACCCCGAGGCCGGTCGAACGGGCGGGCCAGGCGTTCCGCTTGACCTTACCATGTATGATCCTGAAGCCTGGCACTTGCGACGGTTCCACGGGTGGACTGAGAGTGGTTTTCAAACTGCGGCTCTCGCCTTAGCGCCACGGACATTCGTCTTAACCTTACGCAGTTGCTTCACGGATGGGGGGGGCGGGCCGGTTTTCAAAATATGCCTCTGGCCCGAGCGCCGCGCACATTCGTCCTACAAAATTGCAAGAGCGTCGCGGATGGAGAGCAGTCCGTTTTCAGAATGTGGCTCTCGTCTGAACGCCAGCGAGCAATCGTTCTGAAAAGTTGGAACGAGCTTCATGGATGGAGGGCGGTCCGTTTTCAAAATGGGGCTCTCGTCTTAGCGCCGCGAACATTGATGGTAAAAGTTCGCACGAGTTTTACGGATGGAGGGCGGTTCCTTTTCAACATGTGGCTCTCGCCTTAGCACCGCGCGCATTCGTCCTAAGATTTGTTGCAACAATATCGAGGATTGTTATGGTTGACGTGTCAGAGAATGAGTTGCGGCACGATGTCGGGATGTCAGGGAGCAGCAATCACACTGATTCGCCGGTTCAGGATCGTCAGACAGCAACAATAATTGATATTCGCGGCTTGAAAGCCCGGTGTCTTGGCACAGTTCCGGATTTTCCTTCGGTTGTCTTCCAGTGGGGCATTTCCCTCAATGGAAACGAACCCTTGTATAGGGCCTATGATGAGGGAACCTGGAGTGAGGGTTTATTGCAATATCGTTGATGAGGACTGGGCTTGCACTCGTCGTCCTCCCTCCTCCTCCTCCTCCTCCTCCTCCTCCTCCTCCTCCTCCTCCTCCTCATCTCCTCCTCCTCCTCCTCCTCCTCCTCATCCTCCTCCTCCTCCTCCTCCTCCTCCTCCTCCTCCTCTTCCTCCTTCTCCTCCTCCTCCTCCTCCTCCTCCTCCTCCCTCCTCCTCTGCCTCCTCCTCCTCCTCCTCCTCCTTCTCCTCCTCGTCTCCTCCTCCCTCTCCTCCTCCTCCTCCTCGCCTCCCCTCCTCCTCCTCCTCCTCCTCCTCCTCCTCCTCCTCCTCCTCCTTCTCCTTGTCCTCCTACTGGCTCTGATGCGAAAATTTCGGCCGCCTCGCTTTCTCGCAACGCTTGGGGTGCATTTTCGACACAAAACCTAATTGGGAAATCAACCAAAGCACGGCGGATCTGAAGCCAGGATCGCCCCAGACCGCCTCGCGCAGCAGGACCGCTCCGCTCCGACGGCCTCGCCCTGGACCGATTCGCCCAGGCCTGCTGGCCGCCTGGTCAGCCGACCAGCCACAACTGGGGGAGCTGTAGTCCTTGTCCCCCTGGGGGAAGCCACCGTATCGAGGACGTCTCGACAAAAGGACGCCGAGGTCGATGGGCTTCCAGGGGGGTGAGGGCCCCAGCTCCCCCAATTGTGGCTGGTCTGGTTAGGGTCCGCCCGACCGTCCCGCCCGCGAGTGTGTGCCATGTTTGAAGGGCAACGATCGGGGGGGACAAGCATAGGGGGGATGCATCGACCTGGAATCGGCGATACATCGCCGATAGATCGGCGATAGGCCTCAGATAGTGAGTCCGCACCTTCCTGTGCATGCTGAGGCTATCGGGCCCCTATCGGCGATCAATGGGCGATTGGGGGTCGATGCGTCCCCCCCTGTGCCTATCCTCCCCTATCGTTGCCCCTGGATGTTGCTGGCTCGCCAGCGCAGCTGCCCTCGAGGCGCGGGGCCAGGCGTGAGCGGGCCGCCGGCGAAGCGAGGCCCCTGCGACGCGGCCCGCCCTCGCTCTGGCAAGGCGGTCCGCCTGCGAAGCGGCCCCCGGCAAAGTCCCCGGCGCAGCGGTTCCGTGCCCTCTTCCTCCTCCTCCTCCTCCTCCTCCTCCTCCTCC
>CAUYUJ010016272.1:24360-61860 GCA_963575745.1 Prorocentrum cordatum
CTAGGAACGACGGCGGCGGCGGCGGCGGCCGCGGGGAGGGGAGGGGAGGGGGGGGGAGGCCTCCGAACTGGGCCGAGGCTGGCGCGGTTTCCCCCGAGACCCGCACAGTCCTCGGCATGCGAATCTCGAGTCCCAAGACATAGCGCACCACACCGCTGGCCTGGCACCCCGCCACTAGGAAACCTTCCGTGCAATGGGTTCCGCAGTCCTTCCGCCGCCTCAGAGCTCGACGACCTCCAACCACTGCGGCCCCCCCCCGCGACGGACACCACGGGATGGGGCCGCAGCCCGGCCAGCGCGCAGCATCGCCCCCCCTTCTGGCGGGACCACGCCCGATCCCCCCCACTTCCCATATGTTTCCATATTTTCTTGGGAGTCGACGATTAATTGTGTCTGTGTGTTTCTCTCCCTCCTGACTATGGAACGGCCCGACAACCAGATAGCCTCCTGAGCCGCCACAAGTGGTCCCTGACTCAGCGTCTTGACTGTGCTGTACCTCCTCGCCTCGTGAACCAACCACGGCGGAAAGAGTTTGGTTGCCTTCGGCCCCCTGGATCCGTCAGGAGGACGACTCAGGATGAGACGAGGGTCCCGTGGAAGTGGTCTAAACCTCCAAGAGGGCGCGATGCGAAACAAAAGCGCATCGCTAGAGGTCTGAGGACGGTGGCTCTGGCACCTCAACGCTTGGCAAACAACTGATCTTCATCGGCTTACATTCCTCATTGCTTTGGCAACGAATTGATCTTCTTCGGCTCCATCGCTTGCCGGAATTTCTCCCGGTTCACCTCGGTAAGTGTTGACTCTTTCATTTCCGAACATGATAAAAGGTTGCTCACCCCTGGGGGACGAGGTAGCACTGTCGGTGAGCAGCCTGACACCGCTTCCTCTGCGGCCGTTGCTGCCAACATGTGCTCTGTGCTTGTTGCACTGAGTTCGCTGCAATGCCACCTGCCGCTGCGACAAAACGACGACGCGGTCTCCCCCTGGCCATCGCTCGGACGTCCATTCCCTGTGTTTTTTCGGTTTCGTGCGTGGTTGTTTCGGCAAATGATCCAGGATGCTCCTCGATGTTCCTCGCCGAAGGGAAAATGCACACGTCCGAGCGATGCCAAGGGTTTCCCCCGAAACAGAAGAGGACGCCTTCTCCTCCAAGGCGTGCCTCTCGACCTTGATGTCTTGCAGCTTGGCCTTGGCTCTCGCCTCCTTGTCGTTCAGCTCGCTGAGCATATCCTCGGCAGCCATCTTGTACTTGTCCGCGATCCCGCCCGCTGCGGGAGAAACGCCGTCAGTGGCAAAGCGCCGCGAGCCGTTGGCCAGTCAGCGGGACCAGATGGGGCCCCCTACTCGGTCACAGTGTGGGACAGGACTGCAAGCTGGCGGAAAGGTCTGGGGGGCCTGTTCAGCGGAAGGGGGCTTCCCTCGCTATCATTCTGGGCGGTCCTGCACCACCTCGCGCAGATCAACTAAACTCCTGCTCCACCCCCCCTCGGTGCATTGGCAGCACGCAGGAGGGCCCTGAAGTGATCGGCATGAGGCGTCTTGAAGGTGGGACGGCTTCTAAGACCGCCCTTGTGTTCTTAGAGACCTCCCCCTCGCCCCTCGACCGACAATCATCCGTTCAAAGCGGGTCCTTGGACGTGGCCAACGTTCCGAGCTTTGACCAAGCGTGGCGACGAGAACTTGCAGAAACGCCCTCTCCGACGGCG
This sequence comes from Prorocentrum cordatum, assembly GCA_963575745.1. Classification (NCBI taxonomy): domain Eukaryota; class Dinophyceae; order Prorocentrales; family Prorocentraceae; genus Prorocentrum; species Prorocentrum cordatum. Next base: position 26,067 of record CAUYUJ010016272.1, read on the forward strand.
TCATCGTCGTGCGGGCCGCCAACCGCAGGCTTCTGGACCATGAGGGCGCCCCGAAGGCTCCCAGAAGGCCCCCCAATTGCAACAAGTTCGAGCACTAGTGGGCCCACTGTATTCACGAGTTCATGTTTGGCGCCCGGGTGATTAAACCGACTACCCATTGGGCAGTCCGCTTTTCTTCCATCGCTGTAACTGACAGCATTTTCAACCTCTGAGGAACGAAAACGCTTCAACTGACAGCATGTTCAGCCTCTGAGGTGCGAAGAGGGAGGAGGCAAGAGAGACGACGACGACCATCCTTGCTGCAAGGGGGGGAGGAGGCAGACGCACGCACTCGAGGCCTCCTCGGGTACTCGCGGGCTGGCGCCGATGGCTCGTGGCGCACTGCACAGGCCGAGACCTACTCGTCCATGCCTTGCCAATTCGTCGTCCCCGTCGCCGTCGCCGTCGTCGTCGTTGTTCTTGCCGTCGCCGTCGTCGTCGGTAGCGTCATCGCCGTCGTCGTCGTCGTCATCGCCGTCGCCGTCGCCGTGGCCGTCGCCGTCGCCGCCGTTGCCGTCGCCGTCGTTGTCGTCGTCGAGGTCGTCGCCTTTGTTGTCGGCAATACCGCCGTCGCCGTCGCCGTCGCTGTCATCGTTGTCGTCGCCGTCGTCGTCGCCGTCGCCGTCGTCGTCGTCGGCGAGTCTGCTCTGGAAGGATCGTGACTGTTTCCCCGGACTCTGTTGGAATCCTGACCCGTTCACACGGTGATGGCATTTTCTTCTCTCTTCGGGGGCAACGGCCCGTGTGTACGAATTCATGTTTTCGATAAGGAAGCCAAGGTTTGAAAGCCAGTGGAAAGCCAATCGTGGACTGGCCATGGATCTCACCGCCGCACTCATCAGATAAGGAACCCTCCAGGGTCTGAAGCCTCCTGGACGCATTCCTTAACGAACGCCCCCACCGTATCCTGCTGTTGACCGGCCACCACCTGATTGGACCCACAACGACGAGCGAGCGGTGAGGGCATTGATGGATCTTCGCGGTTGTGACCATGGCTTGGGTGTGTCATTGGGGGCTACGACGGTCTGTTGCGATCTGGGTTCCCTACATGGTTGGAGGGATTGTCATGGACACTGTGCTGCACGATGCCACCATCCACACGGAGCCTGGCCTGCGACGTGCGTTGTGTTTTGGTCCGTCCCTTTCTCCAACCTCCTGCTTATGTTAACCTGGAGCTGCAGAGCCGAACTGTAGGATTTATCACCGCATCGCGCATGTATTTTTGAATGGCTATGCGATGGAGGATTGCGGAGCCCAAGGTCTCCGCCACGCGCGCCACCTTTTTGGCAGTAGTTGCATGGTACGCAGGAGATCCCACTTGGATCCTGCAGCGCCCCTGGCAGTAACACATTGGCTGTACGTTCGGGGAATGGTCTCGTCTTTCTCCGTTGTATACTGCTATGCCCCTCCCCTCCTCAAGTGTCCATCGGCTCTAAGCAATAATACCCCTTTGTTGGCCAGTCCACTACCTGAGCGTGTCCGCGCTTATGGCGCTGGCCCTCGTTATGTCACCTCGTGGATGTGTTGCTGCCTCATTCTGTATCAAGCGTTCTTCTCGTCTCACAATCTTCATTTAGCTTCGACTGCCCTCGTTTCGACCGACCGACCGACGAGGAGGAGTGGCATCAGGTTCTGCTGATAATTCCTTCATCGCGATTGCAATTGAGCGTGATAGACAGTGCGGTCATCTGATGTCTTCTGGATTCGTCACAGTTTCAAGCGTAGCGAAGGAGGAGAGGGAGCAGGAGGAGGAAGGAGACCCATCGCAAGGTCCCTGGGGTCTTCTGGATGCTTTGGGGCAGCCCCAGGAGGCTCTCTGAAGCGCCACCCCGTTGCCACGTTTTTTTTTTATGGGAGGGGAAAGCAAACTACGAGGAGGAATGAGGAAGAGGAGGAAGGAAGGAAAGACGGAAGGAAAGAAGAGGGGGAGGAGGACAAAGACGAACGAAGAGGAGAACGGAAGAGGAGGAAGCAGGAAGAAGGACGAGGAGTAAGAGAAAGGAAGAAGGACGAGGAGGATGAAAGATACGGAGGGACGAGGAGGCAGGACGAGGCGGAACGAAGAGGAGGAAGGAATATGGGGAAGAGGAGGAGGAGGAGGAACAAGGAGGAACAGGAGGAGGAGGAGGAGGAGGAGGAACGAGGAGGAGGAGGAACGAGGAGGAAAAGGAGGAGGAGGAGGACGACGGAGGACAGAGGAGGAACAGGACAAGCAAGAGGCCCCTGGAAAAGGGGCGCCGGGGCAGCGCCAGCTCCCGCATCGTCCAGCTGATGAACCTGGCTGGGGAGGACGAGGAGTAAGAGGACGAGGGAGACGAATGAGAGGAAGAGGAGGACAAGGACCAGGAGGACGAAGAGGAGGCAGAGGAGGGCGATCAGGAAGAGGAGGAGGAGGAGGAAGAAGAGGCAGATGAGGCAGACGAGGAGGACGAGGAGGACGAGGAGGATGAGGACGACGAGGAAGAGGAGGAGGAGGAGGACGAGGCGGGGGAAGAATTTGTTTTTGTGGTTCCTCCATTTCGGCATTCGTGGACCCTTCCCGGACACCGAGAGCACCAGAGCGCCGTTCGAGATGGAGCACATCGGCCCCTGGTGGAGAGGTCGGGACTTCTAGGGACCTCGTATGTGGAAACACACAGACAACACGTCGGAGATCTGCGGGAGCAAGGGAGGAAGGGAAGGAGGAGGAGCAGGAGCAGGAGGAGGAGGTCTGAACCTGGTGGTCCAGCCTGTCCAACTTGTCTCGGATCCGCTCGAGCCCTGCTTTCAAGGGCTCGACCCATTGCGAGTGCCAACTGCTACAGACATTGGGGCGCTTCGGGCATGCTCCCCGACGACAGTCCCTTGCGTCCGCCAAGGACCTCGTAGTCAGCAGTCTCTTGTGAAATAATACTTTGTGCACTGGGCAAATGCACAAGAACTCCCGCAGCGAGAAATCTAGGGGCACACCCTTCGTCGGTTCCGAGCTTTGCGAGGCGCCCCCGGGGCTCTGCGGGGCCCTCGGGAGCCAAGAAGTCCTCGCGGGGCACGCGCTGGCTGGTAAGCCCTCTGTGCGCGGGGAAGCACGCATACACATAGCTTCTCGGAGGTCCGCGCGGATTTCTTGGATCGGCGCTGGACTCCCCTCCCTGGCGCGCGGAGCGCGCCAAGGGCGGCGCCGGAGGCGCCGCAAGGGGGGCCCAGCGCCGATCCAAGAATCCCACGTGGACGTCGGAGATGTTATATTTACGCATTTTGTTTGTGGTTCGATCCCTATGTGGTGCGCCTTCTGCAGAGTGACCCTAAACAACACGATGCCACACAACGACGCGCAACGCCGATTTCGGATCCGCAGTACTTCGGTGTGTTTTGACACTCAACATTGTGTCGGGAACGCACCCAAGACGATGCAGAAACGCAGAGCGGACATTTCCGCCGCAGAAGCGGAACGGCAACGGCAAAGTAAGGCGGCAATCGACATCATAGGAGCCCGAAAAGCGGGGCAGGAATCTCTGCCCTACGTGTAACATCGCCCAATGCACGACGGATCCGAACTCATGGGAGGGCCCTGAACAACACGATACTTCACAACGACGCATCGGCACGGAACCGCTTGATCCGGTACAACCCTTAATGGACAGTACCGACCTGCTGCTAGAAGTAGCCCTGGCCCAAGGTATCCCCAGGATTCGCGGGGTGGCCCAGACGGCCTCCAGGGCACCCCTCACGAGGCCCAGAGGGCCCCAGGGGCTCCAAAATGAAGCAAAAAGCTGGGGGCACCTTGGGCCAGGGGCACTTCTAGCAACAGGAGGCTCGAGTCAGGAGTTATCCCTGGCCACTCCCTGCCCTGAGAACTCTCGCGCAGCCTCGTCTCTGTCAGGGGGGCGTAGTGGCCGAAACTGTGTCCCAAAATCTGCGCGAGTATGACCGACACCGGCGCCAGAATTTCCAAACGCGCCAGAGTGTGACCCAAATCCTCGATCTGAAACCAAAAAGCGAACTTCAACTTCGGTCACATTGCGATGCCGGTTAGTCTCGGGCATGCTTTCGGTCAACTTGTTTCCTCTCCGCGAAACATCTGACCACCTCAGCTTCAATGCCTGTAATAATTACACGTCAGCGAAGCTGCGCTACAACCTGAAACGTAAGGGAGAACAACCGGCCACTGATCCGCGGAGACACTGAATACCCCAAGGGAGCCATAAAAAGCAAGCCATGAAACGACTAGCAAGCCGTGAAACGACTCGGGCATGCTTTCGGTCACCAATTTCTTTCGGCCACGCACCATTCCAGCTGACAGGGTTAGGTCGGGCGTGTCCCCCCACATGCGGATGTTGGGCGAAAGATTGAAAATACTCACAAGATACCCCCAAATAATCAACACAACCTTCTATTTTGTTGTTTCTTCTTTTTGTAATAAAAAACGAATCGTCCCTAGACTGTGTTTGTGCCCATTTTTGCATATTCCTCCTCTAGAGGGGCATTCCCGACTTAATGATAGGGGCGGGCGCCCTGATAACTCGGGGCTCTGCTCTGGTGCGCCTGCTGCAGGATCGGGCCGGGCGAAAGGGGGGGATAGCAAAGGGGGGGTTTGAGGATCAGCTCGCGTTGCTGATTTTCCTGGCGCCTCCCGGCGCCGGGAGGTGGCCATGCATCTCGAGGAGTGGGCCTCTCGGTGGGGCAGAAACCAGCTGCACGCAACAGATTTCGTACCCCCCCCCCCTTCCGATTATCCCCCCCTTTCGTCCGGCCCGACGGGAGGGTCCCGAGCAGCACGCTGCCTCGCAGCGACGCGCACGGCACGGCCCGCGCACCGTCAAAAAACGACTCGGGATGAAAAGCCAGTCCCGGGACCGTCAAAAAACGACTCGGGAGGAGGACCCAGAGATCCAACGCATTGAAACAATCTTGACGAACACTTTTCGCAATTTTCGGTCTCAGGATGAAAGTCCGGTGCTGGGGAATGGAGCGAGACTTCCGGGGACCCCGTATTGAAAAAATAACGACGTCGGATCTCCGGGGAGGAGGGGGGGAAAGCACGAGGGCGGACCCTAATGGGCGCGTTGGGTCGGGCGGGCGGGCCCTAACGTAAGGGGCGGGTCGGGTCGGCCTGGCGGGACATTAAGATACGACGCATCATCGAGTTAGCGCGCGCGAGCCCTAACGGACGGGCGGGTCGGGTCGGGCGGGCGGACCCGAACGGGCGGGTCGGGGGTGGTGGGCGGAGCCGGGCGAATCGAGCCGGGCGAAACGAGACCCGTGCAAGTCGGGACTGCGCCGCGCGAACTCCGCCAGGGTCGAGGCCCAAACGCGCCCTGCAAGCCTCAATCGGGGACATCAACCGGCCACCTCACCGATCCTGGCCAGGGCCCATCCTTGGCTCCGGAGCGGTGAATACGCCCTCCTGGCCTGGCCGAAAGGCGCAGCCACCGATCCCAGGCCGAAGGCTGGTGAGGTGGTGAGCCGATGCCCCCTGAACTGAGGCGAGACATGAGCCCCACGGCGCGACCTGGGCGCGTCCCTGGCACGAAGCACACGACAGCGCACGCACGACACAAAATTAGAACAACAATCAGAAGAATGCGAAGAATAATGAAGATACTAATGCGAAGAAGACCCATCATAAGAATAAGCACCGTGATAATAATGATGATACGAAAAGAACAACAAACATCAGTAGCATCAATTTCCAAAACTCCGCGCGGGCTTCTTGCATCGACCCGGGACCCCCCCTCCCTGGCGCGCGGATCGCGCCAGAGGCAGCGCGAGAGGCGCCGCCAGGGAGGGGGGTCCCCGGCGCCGATCCAAGAAACCCGCGCGGAGCTCCGGAAGTTGACGTGACTGCCGCTTGTTATTCTTCTTCTTCTCCTTCTTCTTCTTTTTTATTATCAGTATTACTATTATTATCATTATTATTGTTATCATTATTATTATTATTATTATTATTATTAGTGTTATGATTAATATGATTATTATTAGCATTATTATCCTTAATTTTGCTATGCGTCTTCTTCTTCTTATTATTATAATTATTCTTCTTCTCGTTTTGTCTCCCCCGTGACACGCACGGAGCGCACGGATCGCGCGGCACGGCCCGCGCAGCCCGGCGCGCGCCGCGGCAGCCGCGGCCCGCGCGGCAGCCGCGGCGCGCATCCTTCCTGGCACGAGGCGGCACGCCACGGCGAGGCGAGGGCGGCGGGGCACCGCGGCATTTCCATAGGCACGTTGGCCCGGGGCGCCCATGGCCCGCGAGGCCACTCCTGGGCCTGCAGGGTCCCAGGGCCGGGTGTTGCTAGCAGTGCCCCTGGCCCAAAGGTGCCCCCCGGGATTCTCGGGGTGGCCCAGACGGCCTCCAGGGCACCCCTGACGAGGCCCAGAGGGACCCATGGGGGCTCCAAGATGAAGCCAAAAGCTGGGGGCACCTTGGGCCAGGGGCACTTCTGGCAACACCCGAAACTGGGGCAGAACGTGATCCGGGACAGCTCGGGTGGAGCGCAATCCGGGGCAACTCCAGCGCGAATGCGGGAGGCTCGAGTCAGGAGTTATCTCTGGCCACTCCCTGCCCTGAGAACTCTCGCGCAGCCTCGTCTCTGTCAGGGAGGCGTAGTGGCGTAGGGCCAGGGGCGCTTCTAGCAACACCCGACAGGGGGCCAGGCACACCCGTGCCACGAGGCCCCGGAGCTTCAGCGAGGAAGGTGCATCCGTCATCTCCTTGCACTGGCCTTGCAGGCGTGCTGCAGCGGATTTCGGCGTGGACTTCTGCGTGGCTTTCCTTGACACGGCGAGCGAACAACGAAGTGAATTTAGCGTGGGTTCTTTTTGGTTTTCATTCTTGGCCAAAAAATCCACACGAAGTTCACCTCGAAATCTGGAGCAAAGTTCTCCAGGAATCCGGGTCCATCCCATCGCTTTCCGAGCGAAATCCGCCCTGCGATGTTGGCGCTATGAAAAGGTGCATCCATCATCATCAAAATCAGCGTCAGCACGCCACGGCGAGGCGAGGACGGCGGGGTGCGGCGTGGCGCGCACAGCGCGCGGCACTCGTGCGCGGCACCACGGCGGGACCGCACAATCGCCACGAAGACTGGCACGACAGTGGGTGCAGCTCGCCGGCGCCCTGACGATGCCACACACGGAGCTCTTCCTGCGGCACTCGGGCGCGCATGCCATATGAGTATCGTTTCACCGATCCCCATCCCCAGCGGCGTGGCCTGGGCCCCGCTGGCCGGTTGACCCCCCTAGATGGGGACATTGGTCGTTCTCTTCGGGCTTCGAGGGGTGTGTCCCCAACTGGGGTGGTCATTTGGTGGGGGTCTCGAAGGGGATGGAGATGGGGATGGGGATCGGTTAAACGATACCAGTCATAGCGTGGCACACCCAGGCGCGACACACGACCCGACACACACACACACACACACACACACGAGACAATGTGCAGCTCACCAGCCCTGACGCTTAGAAGAAGAAAGAACCGGCATAAACATAAACGTTTGGCGCTCCGCGCGGATTTCTTGGATCTGCGCTGGACCCTCCTTCCTGGCGCGCGGAGCGCGCCAGGGGCGGCTCTGGAGGCGCCGCCAGGGGGCCCCAGCGCAGATCCAGGAAATCCGCGTGGAGCGCCAAAAGTTTATGTTTATTGCGTTTGTTCTCCTTCGAACGATGTCACACGGAGCCCTTGCGGCACGGGCTGCCCAGTGGAGTTCGCCGCGGCCGAAATATCCATACCCGACCTGGAGCAAGGTTACCGGCCTCACCAGCGACTCATGTATACATTCCCCACGCACGCTATATGTCGCACAAGCGGCTTCGAGAGGCGAAGCCATTGAGATGGTCTCGAAGTGTGCCTCCGTGGTGCTCTGCTCGCAACAGCCACACAGTGGCTGGGGCCGTGCTGGAGAGGGATGGCCATGCTGCATGGCGCGGGGACTCGAAGAAGCCTGGCGTTGAGCAGCATCGAGGCTGCGGCACATCAATGTATGTACAATGATTGTTGCGCGTCGGCGAGCAAGGTCTGAAGATTCCCAGAGGGAGGCCTTTCTTTGAAAGTCTGCGCCAATACTGATACTCGGCAGTTCTATCATTGAATCCGTGGAAGCGGTGGCTTCACGACAAAATGTCTACACATGCTTCGCAGTCAAGGCTGACAAGGGGGACCGTATCACTGAGACTGACATCCAATGACGCAGCTACCCAAGTGTGCACGCACGCTATGGCTGTGTTGTGCTGCCGCCGCTGCTAGGGCAACATAGTATTGCTCTCAGGACCGCGTCCCGCCCGTGAAATCAATAATGCAAACCTGATGGTGTAATACATTCAACTTTAGTCAAAGCGCTTGTCTACCAACACTTGTTCGACACAGGTCAGGAGGCTGATGCAAAACGCACAGGGGCATCATCATTCGCTTCAGCATAGTGCCTTCTTTGAACGAAACCGCGGGCGACCAGATCGAAACGGAGAGTGGTGCTCAAAACATGCAGTCCTCGACTCCACTGAGACAACGGCTCCCCATGCCAATCATGGGCACCTTCCCAGCCAAGAAGTTTCCGACCCGAGCCGAGCAATGGCCAACGGAAGGGCCCTCGGCGCTCCAAAGAAATAGCTAAGGTGAAAATGAGGGCAATGGCGTGCAGCAGAGTCAGGTGCTTCTTTTACTCTGAGCGAGATCAGGTGCAAAGAGGTCTCAACGGGGACATTCGACTGAAGAGTAAAACCGACAGGTAGGATCCTCTGCCATCCGCCTCGAGTCACCCTCTCTGTACGTCCATATATGTCAAAGAAGGCGTTGCCATTATGCGCCGCGCTCTAGGCCAACGCCGACTGACAACACAAACAGGAAGTGGCACGGTACTTTCTTGGAACGAACGTCTCCCACAGAGACGGCACGCGGAAGGCACAGCGGCCACACGCTCAGGCGGCTCTGACGCACCACGGCTGACAAGGTGTCCCACAGCACCTCGCTTGACCTGCAGCGGCGAGCGCCAGGAAGTGCAGAGCTGCTCGGCGCGGACCCAGCCCTCCCCGCGCCAACCGCAGAGAACCAGAACCCGGAATGCGCATCACCCCCGAGAGGCCCCGCAGTGCGCGGCCCCAGAGATCCCGACCCCTCCCCTGGGCCCAACGGTTCGCCCCAGACCCCTTCGCTGATGGCCCCCCGGGGCCCAGGCATGGCCCCATGGGTGGCCGGCATCGAGGCACGAAAACGCTGGGAGGGACTACCTCCGCTCGCCGCAGGCCCGGGAGCCTGCCGGGCGCGGGCCCGACATCTTTTCCAGCGCCCCGTGGGGTCCCACCGCGCTCCGCTGGGCACCGCGGCGTGGAACCGAACGCCGCCGAGCACGGGCCGGCAGGCGCGGCGCTCGCGAGGCGGCCCGGTGGCGGGCCCCGCGCAGCGGCCCTGCGGCCTGGGAGGCCGGGCGGGGCGCACCCCGTGGGCGTGCCGTCCCCGCGCGGCCGTGCGGAGCGCCGACGGAGGTCCGCGTGGGACAGGCTGAGGTCGGGCATGTCCTCCTGCAGCCGGAGCTCGAAAGAGAGATTGAGCAGATGCCAGAAATGCACGAAGCAATATCCACATAGCCCCCAAACATCGTCCCCAGACGATTTCTTGTAATACCATTTTTGAATACTCCTCCTGCAGAGGGACACGCCCGACTTGAAGGATAGACCATCCAGGGCCCTCCGAATCTGCAGCATCGAAGGGAAGGCAGCAAAATTAGGACTGCGCGGGCGGCGCTCAGCGCAGTCCGAACAGCTTCCGCTTCTTGGGCGGCTCCAGCGGCTCCGGCCGAGCGTTGGCAGCCTCGCGGCAAGTCCACGCAGAGACCAGCGCTGCACCGAGAAGGATAGCAGGAGCTGTGAACTTCGGAACGCTGCACGGCAACAGAGCGCGGCCCCAGGCGGCCCGCAAGGTCGAAGAGCGTGGAAGTCCCCCTCCCATCCTCCCGTGACGAAGCATGTCTGGGCCCTTCTGGCTGGAGGTCCTGCGATCAGCTCCAGAGGCCTCTGGAGGCCTCTGGGGGCCTGTGGACGCCTCCAGAGGCCACAGACGGACCAGGAGCACGCACAGATCGCCTCGGGCCGCAGAGCCCCTCTGGCCGCAGACCCTTCGAGCGGCCGGCGCCACATGGCTCGCCCTGGACGCCTTAGACAAGCGCGCTCCACTGCTCGCAGAGTAGCTACTCGCAACTGGCCTGGATCCGCCGCAGGGCATTCACGGTAGACTGCACAGAGGCAGACGTATGGTTTTGAGGACGTCTGCGGGTAGGCACTTTACGAGTCGTGGAACGCGCTCGGCGAACCCTGAACCCCCAAACAAAATTTCCATCTCCTGGTCGGCTATACGCAAGAGCGACCCTGGGTAAGAGTGACCTTTGGTGCGCAGCTTTTGGGGGGGCGCGGGGGGACCAAACCTGGGCGCGCAACCAGCTGCTACTGCTTCGTTCTCAGACATCTGGGGGCCCATCCGTGCCCGCACCAAAGGTCACTCCTGCGACAGGTCACTCTTACGTCTAGTCTCAGGTCGGGCCTGTCCCCGTACAGGGGGATTTTGGCCGAAGAGTGAAAACTGCTCCAAAAGTACCCCCAAATGGCCAAACAAATGATCAAAGAATCGTCCCCATACTATTTCTGGACTATCTCGGCACATCCCCCCTGTAGAGGGTAAAACAGGGCTAGGATCGGGATAAATCGCTCTCAGAGCGTTCCGGAACGCTCTGGAGCGGCCGCGGCGCCGAATACATCCTCCAAACCCGCCGATTCTCAGAGATTTCGAATTATCCCGATCCGATTTTGTCCCGATCTTCGCGTCGTTTTAGAGGGACCAGCCCGACGTGAGCCTAGTCGACCTGGAGGGGGGAACCTCTTCCTGCCGCCGGCCGGCGCCTGCTCCGCCGGCGGCCCCGCCGCCGCCCAGCTCCCGCCGGCCCCCGCCGGCGGGCACCGAAGGCGAGGCGCCCTCCCCCGAGGCCCGACGCTGCGACAAGCGCTCCCAGGCGCTCCCAGGCGCTCCCAGGTGCTCCCAGGATTGCAATCCTTCGTTTTTTTTTAAGGATTGCAATCCTTCGTTTTTTTTGAAGGGTTTTTGCAATCTTTTGCAATCCAAGGTTTTTTTGCAATCCTTCGATCGGTTTTTTTTGCAATCCTTCGTTTTTTGCAATCCTTCGAAGCGCTCCCAGGCGCTCCCAAGCGCTTCCAGGCGCTCCCAAAAGCGAAGCTGCAGCAATCGCGGCAGATCACGGCCAGAGCCCCGGACCCAGGACGAAGGCAGGACAGGGGCAACGCCGGACGAGGGTAAACATCGAGAACCTCTGAGGTCCAGCGGCTCCGGAGGATGTCTCGGGCGCCTTCTCGGAGCGTCCCGGAACGCCCTGAGAGCGTTCTGGAGCGCTCTGGAACGGATTCAGGTCCTCGTCCCAGCCCCGTCCGAAGACCACGTCTGTCTGCGGCAATTTCCGCGTCCAGATGGACCCGTCGTGGCCCCCCAGGCCCGAACCCACGCGAGAACGCCCACAGTGCAAAGACTGCGCTCCGCTCTGGAACGGATTTAGGTCCTCGTCCCAGCCCCGTCCGAAGACCACGCCTGTCTGCGGCACTTTGCGCGTCCAGATCGACCCGTGCTGGCCCCCGGGCGAGGTCGGGCATGTCTTCCTGCAGGGGGATTTTGGACGAGAAATGAAAAGTAGTAAGAACAAGCAAAGTGGCCCAAAATAGTCGAAAAATCGTCCCCAAGACTATTTTTCGACTATTCTCCCATATTCCTCCTGTAGAGGGACACGCCCGATTTCAGCCCCGGGCCCGAAGCCGCGCGAGGAAACGCCCCGAGGGCAGAACGCTGCCGCGCCCAGCTCTGCGGGCGCCGCCAGGCCCCCCCCCCTGGCACGGCGGCCCGCCGACCCGAGGCTCTCCCGAAGCGGTCTCTGCTGGAGGCGACTGGCTGGAGGGGCCCTGGAACACACAGAGACAAATAGACACAGATACCAGGATTCCCCAATATTTTCTCATAGTTTTTTCTGGGGTTTCGTCTTCCCCCCCCACACTTCCCATATTCTCCCAGATTTTCACGGGAATCGACCATGAATTTTGTCTGGGCGGGATGCGGGGGAAGCATGGGGGGGGGGGGGGAAAGAGGAGGCGGAGGGGAGGAGGGGAGGAGGAGGAGGAGGAGGAGAAAAAAGAGGAGGAGGAAGGGGAGGAGGAGGAGGAGGAGGGGGAGGAGGAGGAGGAGAGGAGGAGGAGGAGGAGGAGGAGGAGGAGGAGGAAGAGGAGGAGGAGGAGGAGGAGCGAGGGAGGAGGAGCGAGGAGGAGGAGCGAGGAGGAGGAGGAGGAGGAGGAGGAGGAGGAGGAGAAGCAGCAGTAAGAGTAGGACAAGGACGAGGAGGAGGATGCGGTTTGGTTGGTGCCACCTCGAAGCGCGGGCAAGGGCCGACGGTCTCGGGCCCTCCTCTCCCCCATCGCAGAGCTCCCGCGGCGTCAACCGAGGGCCGCACGCGCTCGGACCCGACTGAGCGACCAACTCCTCGACATGAAGAACATACAGTCGGCCTTGGCTGGACAAGACACGCGAGAGGACACAAGACCCTTCCGGGGGCCACATCGCCATAGGAGTGGAAGACGGCACGTGTCGCGAGGCACAGGACACAAGGGCACCCTTGATTTGGCAGGGTCGACCTACTAATCCGTGCCGACTGTACACCATGAGCAAATTTCGCCCCCACCACGCAGACACACCTTCCAAGCCTCCCGGGCCCTTCCCAGGCCCCAGTGCCGTCGAAAAACGGCTCCGCTTGAGAATCTGTTCCTGGGGGGCGCCCCGGCGTGCAAGAACCCGCTCCATCAATGCCCTTTTCCCGCCAGGGCAACAAGCGCTGCTGGTCATAAAAACAGCAGGCTGTCACGTCCTGCCCGCCGACCTCACACTGGCGCCGTCCTGCTACCAGGTATTAAGTGATGTCACGATCCCCCAACAAGGTTCAATCCGTCTGGCTCCTGCCTCGCAGCGAAATGGAAACACATTCGACATTTCCACCTCCTCGACGTTTCCCCCCCAGAAACCAGCGTCTCTGCGACAGGAGCTGACGATGCTTTACAAATGCACGGCGGCTGCGATGCATCATAACTTGCAAATGTCCGTTGTACCCGTGCTGTGCCTCCTATGTGCTACTCAATGAGACCTGCCTTCGGCGTGACTTATCTGCAACGACCGTAGCATCAACCAGACAATCAAACACACTCGTGTCCTGCTACGTTGCTGCAGGCATGCATGTTCCAAGGACTGATGGCTGTTGCCACAGCTTCCTAGAAACACAAACGTATCAAATGACGACCGCAAAAAACATATCAGGTGTTGAACGCCGCGCCCGCTCTGAAGCCGCTGTCATTTACCAATCCGTTTGTAAACAGAGATGCCACTCCGCAACAACGGCCGACGCTCCCTGGCTGCTACCCGACTGTGCTGTGTTTCACGACGAGCATGCTCTATGGGGCCTCGTTCAGGATCCTCGCAAAATCTTCGTCGCCAACATATCCAGCAACCATGTGAGGCTTCACGCCTCCCCGCTGGAGCCAGTCAAGGAGCGAGGGATGGAGACCAGCGGGACACTTGAGAACACCAGCGGGCTACGTCTTCAACAACAAGCCTTCGGAGGTCCGCGCGGATTTCTGGGGTTGGTGCGCAGCCCCCCGTCGGTACCTCGGGAGACGCCTCTGGTGCGCCCCACGCGCCCAAGAAATAGTGGGTAATGGGGGTTGCAGAGCCGACCCAAGAAACCTGCGAGAATCTGCGAAGTTAGGCGTCGGTTCGTAGCCAGCCCCACCGACCCTCAAGATTTCCCCCCAAAACCGTGTGAATTTGAATGAAAGTTGTGGGACTTCCGCGCGGAATCATCTCCTCGTCCTCCCCTTCATCATCAGCAGTTCCCTCCTCTTCCTCACGAGGAATTAGGAGGAGGAGGAAGAGGAGGAGGAGAAGGAGAGCAGCAAGAGGAGAGGGGGAGGAGGAGAAGGAGCAGGAAGAGAAGGAATGATGAGGGTGGGTGGAAGATGGCGCTGGAAAACCAAACGAACACACATACCAACTAATCCACACCAAATAAACATAAATTCTGGCGGCAGAAGCTTTGCAAACACCATTGGGGCAACAACAAAAACAACCAACACCTCTTACTACGACGAACAGCTCTCTCTCTCTCTCTCTCTCTCTCTCTCTCACTACACCACGCACTACAACGTATACTGCGCATGTTCGTCCAGGTCCTACTCCAGTTCCCTGTCACAGCCGCAATTACAGCCCGAATTACAGTTCCTACTGCAGGCAGCAGCGCAACTCTTACTACAGCTCTTACGACTGCCCCAACCGATAACTCCCAATGCAAGGCGTACTATAGCTCCTGTATAGCCAGTGAGACAATCCCCTCACAACTTGTCCTTATACAGTTCTCACTGCAGCTCCGGCCAGAGCTTCTACAGCAGCTCTTCACACAGGTCCTCCAACGGTTCCTGCTCCAACCACGCGCATCGCTCCCACTTCAACTCTTGCCTAGTACAGTTGATGGCACACATCCTAGCACCGTATACTGTACAAATATCATTCGACTTCCCTGCGCAGCCAGTAGCACGACTTTCTCGTATGTCCCGGCCGAAGTGCTTACTACACGTCCAGCTGTCGACAATCATGCATATCCCAATCCGACTCTCAAGGCGTGTTCCACTGCGGCTCGTCCGACAGGTCCATGTTCTGCTCCTACTACAACGTACGCTACAGCGCTCAGTACAGCTCCTCCTATAACGCACGCTGCATATCGAAATGCAACTCCTACCAATCCCTTGGCACAACCACTGATACAGCTCCCGCTACACCTTATATCCGACAAGTAGTCCCAGCTGTACCATTTCCACCACAGCTCTTACTAACGCCCTCCCCCCACCCACGCACCACACTGCAGCTCCTAAGCCAGGCCGCACCACAGCTCCTACTACAGCCCGTAATACAACTCCCATACCTGCTCCTCGACAGTTCTCACAACAGCTCCGACTACAATGACTAGTTCCTTCCACAGCTCTTACTACAGCCCCATACAGCAGTTCCGTCGATAGCCGCCCGCACAGCCCACGCCACATGTGTTGCTACTGTTCCTGTTGCAGATGGTGGTGCAATCCTACGACGTATCCCAGCGCAGCTAATATTGCAAATCCAATCGCAGCCCGTACCACAGCTTTCAAGACTGCTTTTTACTAAAGCCCCCACTATATTTCCAACTGGAATCAACGGTACTGGTAATACACCTCCCGAAACATTTCCTGATATAGTTCCTCGTGCAGCATACAACTCTCACTGCAACTCATACTGCAAGATCTAGTACATATCGGGATACAGCTCGTAAAACAATTCCCTAATACAAAGAGGAAAACAACACACATACACATACACTTTTGGCGCTCCGCGAGAAGCGCCACAAGTTCATGTTCATGTATGTTTCTTCTCGGGGATGGAGAGAAACCCCTTTAGGAAAAAGTGGCTTAGTAAAAACGATCTCGGGCCCAAACCTGGCGGGCGCGAGCCTGGAAAATGACGGCCGCGGCGCCCTCTCGAGAACCGAAAACGGACAATTGACGAATCGACGTGTCAGGGTGGGAGTTCTGCCCACCCCCGATCTTCTTCGAACACAGCTTCTAGTGAGTATCGTTTAACCGATTCCCATCCCCAGCGGCGTGGCCTGGCCCCACTGGCCGATTTACCCCCCCCTAGATGGAGACATACGTCGCCCTCTTCGGGTTTCGAGGGGTGTATCCCCAACTGGGGTGATGATTTGGTGGGGGTCTCGAAGGGGATAGGGGATGGGGATGGGGATCGGTTAAACGATACCGGCCTAATGCAATTCCCATGCGTCCGTCCCCGGCTTGGGGTGGCCCACGCCGGGGGCGGGGCGGCGCAGGCGGCGGGGGCGCGTCGGGGGCTGTCTGGCCCCCGGGTCGAGGCGCGGCGTGCCTGCTCGAGCTCGCCGCATCCTCCTCCTTGCACGTTTTCTCCCTCCTTCTCCTCGTTTCCTCCTCCTCCTCCTTCCTCCCCCTCCTCCTCCTCCTCCTCCTCCTCCTCCTCCTCCTCCTCCTCCCCTTTTCCTCCCTCCGCCTCCCTCCTCCTCCTCCTCCTCCTTCTCCTCCTCCTCCTCCTCCTTCTTCTTCTCTTCCCCTCCTCCTCCTCCTCCTCCTCCTCCTCCTCCTCCTCTCCTCCTCCTCCTCCTCCCCTCCTCCTCCTCCTCCTCCTCCTCCTCCTGCTCCTCCTCCTCCTCCTACTCATCCTCTAACCTCCTCCTGTCTCGTCCTCCCCCTCCCCCTCCCCCTCCTCCTCCTCCTCCCTCCTCCTCCTCCTCCTCCTCCTCCTCCTCCCTCCTCCGTCCTCCTCCTCCTCCTCCTCCTCCTCCTCCTCTCTCCTCTCTCTCCATCCCCCTTCCTCCCCTCCTCCTCCTCCTCCTCCTCCTCCTCCTCCTTCTCCTCCTCCTCCTCCCGCTCCTCCTCCTCCTCCTTCCCCTCTTCCTCTCCTCCTCCTCCTCCTCCTCCTCCTCCTCTTCCTCCTCCTCCTCCTCCTTCTCCTCCTCCTCCTCCTCCTCCTGTTCCCTGTCGTCAACGAAGTTCGCCGCTGCTGAAGCTGTGGACCGCGGTTGCCCTTCGGGTGGCCCTTCGGGTTGCGCTGCGCCAGGAAGCCCTTCGGTCGGCACCCGCGGCGCCGAGGCGAGCTCGGCTGGAGCTAAGCCTGACGCCGCCTCGGTGACGGCGGCAGCAGGTGGCGGAGTCGGCAGTGTCGTCAACAAGCCCGTCGGCCAGCAGCCTCTGATATGGATATGTGACCAGATTCCCAGTCATGACTACCTACCAGACAACCCCAACCCAACCCGAAGACCCGAATTTCGGGTTGGGGGGGGGGGGGGGGTACGGGATCCATATGTGTTTTTTCAAGGTTCCCGGCCCCCCCCCACTGGAAATGGAGGGCAAACTGAAGCCTTCGGGTTGGGTTGGGGTGATTTGGTGGGTGGTGAAGTCAGGGGAGCCACGAGCGGAGGCCGAGGCCTCCAGTTCTGCCAGAACAGGTGCGGCAACTTCAGCTTCACCATTGTCACCCTCGGGTTCGAGGACTGCGCCATCCACTATACGCGAGCCTTCTGCGGGAATGTGAGCTGCATGTGTGACACAGCTTGGGCGTGTTTGTTTTGGTTGCCCAGTCCAAGTCTCACGGCTGCCTGGCGGTGGTGGAGTCGCACGCCAGCGCCAGCGACGTGCCCAAGTGGACGAGCAAGGCCCGAGGTCGAGGCCTCGAGCTCTTCGCCAACGCAGTCATGCGAAAGTCAAGGTGGGCTTGTCCCGCGCAGAAGGGAAGGGCCAACGAGGGCGGCGAGTGGCTGCTCAACAGGAACCACAAGCCCGCCCAGATCCTCGACGCCGCCAGAGCGGCCAAGAGATTGCAAGCAAATGGAGGAGCGATGTTCGACGGCTTCCTGTCTCGCATGCTGCACATGAGACGTTGTCTGATTATGTAGATTGTGTATGGGCACTCGGGCGTCGGATTTTCACAATCACATTCAGCCCGGTGTTGTCGGATAGGCAGTCTCCTGGCCACGTTGCAGCTGACCTGAATTGCAGTCGGGGACTGGAGCATTTCCCTACATGACATCTCCAAGACAGGGATTTGGGAGCAAATCGGGTAGCCATCTTCCGATCACATGCCGAGTTCACTTGTACACGATCATATAGTGAGCATCGGCCATCGCATCTGGACTACGCGATCTGCTCTGAGGCTGCAGAACCATGCAGTCGACGTCTGCCTGCTGTTGTGGATGTCCCTTGGGAGCCACATGCAGTGTTGTTGCTTGGGCTTGTTGCGCAAGGCCCCCAGCTTTACACTCGTTTTCTGGACCTCCCTGGCTGGTTGCCTGCGGCCCCTAGGCCTGACAAGCAGCCCATCGAGGGATCCAAGAGCAGCACTACTAAAGCCCGCCCGCCAGCGTGGGCATGATACAATTCGTGGGCTTCCAGCACCCCCCCCCAAGGCCTCACCAGCAGCCCATCGATGGGATCCAAGGGTAGAACTGCTAAAGCCCAGCGCGGGATGAATCAGCAAGCCGAACGCCAGCGTGACCATGATAGTAAGGAGGAGGCGGAGAACGAGGAGGAGGAGGGGGGAGGAGGAGGAGAAGGGGGGGGGAGGAGGAGGAGGAGGAGGAGGTAGGAGGAGGGGGGGAGGAGTAGGAGGAGGAGGACGAGGAGAAGGAGGAGGAGGAGGAGGCTCCCTCCCTTCTTACAGTCAAAGCGCATGGTGACCAGAAGGGTTGCCAGCTCACGAGCGAAAAGATGAGGGCAGTAGTGCGAATGCGCGTCCCTAGTCTTCCCCGTCCCAGAACTATCTGACTACCTACCAGACCACCCCAACCCAACCCGAAGACCCGAATTTCGGGTTGGGGGGGTATGGGCTCCATCTGTGTTTTTCGATGTTCCTGGACCCCCCCACACTGGAAATGGACGGCAAATTGAGGCCTTCGGGTTGGGTTGGGGTGGTTTGGTGGGTGGTGATATCCCAATGCCGCGGTCGCAAGTTTCGGCGATGCCGAGGGCCACTGGTCTCGTCGGCCCAACTTCGGCACCCAGCTGCTGACGGCACCTGCCCCGCCCGCTCTCTCGCCTCAATTGGATCAGTCTGCGCGCGCCCTGAGCCCTGGTCCCATGCGCACCGACTCGAAGCCCTGGAGGAAGCCATCACCGCAGCATGAGGGTCCGAGGTCAGATACAGACGAGCAGCCTGGTCTGCCTTGCTTGCCACAGCAGCCGAACGAGCGTCAGCCTGAGGTTCCGTTCGAGGTGAGTGACACTGACTGGAAGGGACACCTGCATGCCATCGACTGCGCCCCGTCGGCGGCTCGCCTCCCTGCAAGTGCTGCTGCTGCCTCCGCAGCCCTTCGGCTTCGTTCCAGCCCTGACGATTCCGTCAGCGGTCTGTGCGCTGCGTGGGCACGGGCCGTCGAGAGCGCCAGCTCAGTGCTCCCTCATCGTGCTCCCCGTGGCCGCTGGAGAGCGGCCGGGCCCAAGTTCCGTACCGATGTTGTTCTGGAGGCGGCGTCAGCACGAGTGGCAACGCTGAGGGACCGCGCGCGTGGGTGGTGGACCCAGGTTCACGCGGTCAGCTCCTCCTACACGAGGCGCTGTATACGTGGCAGTGGAGGTGCGCAGCAGGCAGTCTTGCTTTCGGCCAGTGCCAGACTGTTCGAGAAGGTGCCCGAGCAAGGGCACCAGTGCGTGAGGCCCAGCGATCAGTTCGCCTGGAAGGAATGGATGGATATCTCGCTGGGCCTGAGCAACTTGCCAGAGGAACAGCTCAAGGTCTGCGTTGCACAGAGTGAGCGCGTAGCCAAGCGGAGTCATCAGGCTAGAGCGCTGAACCAGTCGATTGCAAAGCTTCGATAATGAATGGAGACGTAGGCGTCGGCTTCACGTCTGCATCGTGCGATCAAGAAGTAACCTCAGCACCTGCCGTCTTAGAGCTGGTGAACTCTACTCGGTGGCGAGCCCGGTGGAAATGAGAAGGGGCGAGCCTTCTCAGAAGGCTCAGAAGTCCCTCGGACTTCTGCCAAGTGTTCTAAACCTTCTCCAAAGAGACACATAAAACTCCTCAGAAGGCGCGAGGGCGTTTGAGAAGTCCCTCCGCCTTCTGAGAAGGCCTTCTCCTTCTCACTTCCCCCCCCGTCGCCGCCGATCTGCGATCCAGCATCCAAAGGACATCATGGGCGCGAAGCAGATTCATTGGGAGAAGGAAGGTCTGGAGCCCCCCGCAGCAGGACAGCGCGCAAGGCCTAGCGGCCTAGCGGATCCCTTCGAGCAGATTCGGCGCCGTGTGCGTGAGCAGCGGCTCTCCTAGCTTAATTACTGGAGCTCAGCTGCAGTAGGCGGGGCGCATGCTGAAGCCGAACGCGGCCATGGGCGTCAACCGGTTCGTGGCCGTGGACTCGGACCGCCTCCCCGACGTCGGCACATAACGAGCCTGCAGCCTTGCTCAACATTGCGGGTAGTCGCTGAACTGGCCCCATGAACTGTTGCTGGTCATCGGCTTGCTGCCGAAGAGGGTGACGGGCGGCAGGGTGATCGGCTTGCTGCAGTCGGACCTAGGCCAAAAGAGCACCCTCAAGAACACGAGACCCTCCGTCGGCCAAAACGTACAGAACGTCCCAGAGCACCCTCCCCGAGCCGACCTCGATCTCACACCTCGGTCCGACTGCACCTCGCATTTCGAGGCCGTGGCCCAAGGCGCGCGAGCCTCGGGCCCAGAGCTGGCCCAAGGCGCGCGCGAAGCGCCGTGGGACGTGGCGGCCAAAGGGAGCGCCGCCACCGTCTTCCGCGCGGTGGGCGAGGAGCTGGCCCTACGCCTGTGCGCCACCCCTGGCCATGGGCTCCCGGACATCGACAGCCTGGACGGTCAAAACCCTGCAGTCGCGGGTAAGAGTGAGGGGGCGGCGGGGACGTCTGTGTTCTGCAAGGCTCTGAAGAAGGCCGCCGCAGGCGCCTAACTTTTACAAATTGTGCAACGAGCCCGCCGCAGGCGCCGATTCTTCGTTAAAGCAATGTGGGTGGGTCGCGGGGTGGGTCGCGGGTGGGTCGCGGGCGGGCGGGTGGGTCGCGGGTGGGTCGCGGGTGGGTCGCAGGCCGGGTCGCGGGTGGGTCGCAGGCCGAGTCGCGGGTGGGTCGCGGGTGGGTCGCGTGGTGGGTCGAGGGTGCGTCGCGGGTGGGTTGCGGGTGGGTCGCGGGGGGTGGGTCGCGGGTGGGTCGCGGGTGGGTCGCGGATGTGTCGCGGGTTGGGTCGCGGGTGGATCGCGGGTGGGTCGCGGGGTGGGTCGCGGGTGGGTCGCGGGGTGGGTCACGGGTGGATCGCGGGTTGGTCGCGGGGTGGGTCGCAGGTGAGTCGCGGGCCGGGTCGCGGGGGGGACGGCGCCAAACAAAAACAAACAAACAACAAACAATAACCGACAATAAACAACAAACAACGCACACACAACAAACAACAAACAACAACCAACAACAACAACCAGCAACAACGACAACGACAACAACGGCAACAACAACAAACAACAACCAACGAACAACAACAATTCAACACAACATCAACAACCACAACAACAACTACAACAACAACCAGTTCAAGGCTGTTTGCTCTTACCGGCACGCATGTCTTGCATTCTGTATACCCCAACCCTCGATCCTCGATACCCTCCCACTTCGTCTTCGATTGCACCCCCTTTCGGGGGTAGTCTCTTCCTTGTCGGCCACTGACTGGAATGCGAGGAACTCTGGAGCGAGAGCGCCGTTCCTGAATTCGGAGGCCTCTCTGGCCAGGAGATCTCGGAATGCGGGTTGGGAAATATCAAACGGGAGCTCTTGTCGCCGTGTCTGGGCACCGCCAAGTTGCCTGAATTACAAGAAAGTCTCGAGCGAGAGCGCCACTCTTGAGTTCGGGGGGGGCTTTCGGAGTAATCCGAGAGAAAGTATCGAGCAGGAGCCCTTGTCGTCGTGGCTGGGCCTCCGCCAACTTGCTTGAATTACGAAAGAGTCTCGAGCGAGAGCGCCACTCTTGAGTTCGGGGGCCTCTCTGGCCAGGGCCCATGGGAATACATGTTGAGGAAGTATCGAACGAGAACCCTTGTCGTCGTAGATGGGCCTCCGCCAATTTGACCGAATCACAAGAAAATCTTGCGCGACAGCGCCATTCCTGAAATCCGGAGCCTTTTTGGCCAAGGATTCTCGGAGTAAGCCGTGAGGAAGTCTCGAGCAGGATCCATTGTCGTCGTGGCTGGGCCTCCGCCAACTTGATTGAATTACGAGAAATTCTCGAGCGAGAGCGCCGTTTCTGAGGTCGGGGGTCTCTCTGGCCAGGGTGTCTCGGGGTAATTTGCGAGGCAGTATCGAGCGGAAGCCGTTGTCGTTGTAGCCTGGCCTCCAAGGGCACACATTTACACTCAAGTCCGCGCTCGAGCGGGAGCCTCGTTTTCAAAGGACTTGCAACCGGCGTCGAGGCGAAAGCGCGCGGAACCGTTTCCAGAGATCAGCAATACTTATTTCTTGGGAATGAGAATTCAACAACAACAACAACAACAACAACAACAACAACAACAACAACAACAACAACAACAACAACAACAAGGGCAACGGGGGGGCCACGAAGGGCGACAGCGGGGCCACGAAGCGCATGCATATGGGGCCACGACGGGCGCGAACGAGCGGGGGCCACGAAGAGTATACATATATGGGGCCACGAAGCGCATACATATGTGGGGCCACGAAGGGCAGCGAGGGGGCCACGAAAGGGCGCAACGGAACCACGAAAGGCAGCGAGGGGGCCACGAAGGGCTGCAACGGGGCCGCGAAGGGAAGCGAGGGGGCCACAAAGGGCTGCAACAGGGCCACGAAGGGCAGAAAGTGGGCCACGAAGGGCTGCAAAAGGGCCACGAAGGGCAGCGAGGGGGCCACGAAGGGCTGCAACGGGGCCACGAAGGGCAGTGATGGGGCCACGAAGGGCTGCAACGGGGCCACTGAGGGCAGCAACGGGGCCACGAAGCGCCTGCATATATGGCCACGGCGGACGCGAACGAGCAGGGGCCACGAAGCGCATACATATATGGGGCCACGAAGGGCAGCGAGGGGGCCACGAAGGGCTGCAACAGGGCCACGAAGGGCAGCGAGATCCCGATTCCGAAATAAGCTGCGAAGGAGTCCTGAGCGTGAGCGCGACTCTTGGGTGCCTGAGTGTCTGGAGCGCAGCGCGTGAGTAAATTGCAGGGGATTCCAAGTACATTGAAGCAAGTCTCCAGCGAGAGCGCGACTCCAGACCGCCGAGATAGCAATTCCTTTTATAAGTTGTACGGAAATCCCCAGCGACAGCGCGATTCCTACGTATAATGCGAGGAAGTCTCAGGCGGGAGCGGGGGTCCTGGCTAGAAGGTGAGGAAGTCTAAAGCAGGAGCCGTTATTATTGTAGTCCGGGGACCAACAACGCAGTTTGAGCCCATGACTTTCCCTGATGAAAACAGGGTACGAACACCGAAGGAAGCAATTCAACTGAAAAGCGTAATGGTCACCGGAGGGGGGACCAACACCAACTATTCTGCACAAGCTAGAAATCAACAACAATCATGTTTTAAGACTGTTCGTGCTTATCTGCTCGGATGTCATTCAACGCGTATTTCCCAAGCCCTCGATACCCGCCCTCTTCGTCTTCGATCGTCCCCTTTTTGGGAGGTATACCTTTCTTCCTGCAGGCCGGGCCCCGGCAAGCGGCGGGGCGGCCGCGGACCGTCGGCCTGGCCAGCTGCAGCGCTGATCGGCGGCAACCCAACCCCAAGAGGGACGGACAGGTGACCGACCACGGCGACGACGACGACGACGACGACGACGACGGCGACGACGACGACGACGGCGACGAACGAAAGCGAGAGCGAGAGCGACAGCGGGGCCACAGAGGTGATGGAAGGGGGCCACGAAGGGCGACAGCGCGGCCACGAAGGGCATGCGTATGGGGCCACGAAGCACGCGAACGAACGGGGGCCACGAAGGGCTGATAATGCGGGGCCACAACAGGCAAGGACGGGGCCACTGAGGGCAGCAACGGGGCCACGAAGCGCCTGCATATATGGCCACGGCGGACGCGAACGAGCGGGGGCCACGAAGCGCATACATATGTGGGGCCACGAAGGGCAGCGACGGGGCCACGAAGGGCTGCAACAGGGCCACGAAGGGCAGCGAGGGGGCCACGAAAGGCTGCAACGGGGCCACGAAGGGCAGCGAGGGGGCCACGAAGGGCTGCAAAGGGTCCACGAGGGGCAGCGGGGGGGCCACGAAGGGCTGCAACGAGGCCACGAAAGGCAACGAGGGGGCCACGAAGGGCTGCAACGGGGCCAGCCACAAAGGGCAGCGAGGGGGCCACGAAGGGCTGCAACGGGGCCACGAAGGGCTGCAACGGGGCCACGAAGGGCAGCGAGGGGGCCACGAAGGGCTGCAACGGAGCCACGAAGGGCAACGGGGGGACCACGAAGGGCTGCAACAAGGCCACGAAGGGCAGCGAGATCCCGATTCCGAGATAAACTGCGAAGGAGTCCTGAGCGTGAGCGCGACTCCTGGGTGCCTTAGTGTCTGGAGCGCGGCGCGTGAATAAATTGCAGGGGATTCAAACGCAAGAACGCGTCTTTTCTAAATTGAGCAAGTCCCCAGTGAGAGCGCGACCACAGAGCGCCGAAAGAGCAACTTATTCATACATCGTAAGGAAGTCCCCAGCGAGAGCGCGACTGCTGACTAACATGCGAGGAAGTCTCAGGCGGGAGCGGGGGTCCTGGCTAGAAGGTGAGGAAGTCTAAAGCGGGAGCCATAATTGTTGTAACCCGGGGGCCAACAACGCAGTTTGAGCCCCGTGGCTTCCCCTGATAAAGAACAGGGTGCGAGCCACGGGGAAAGCACTTCAATTGAAAAGACACAATGGTCACTGGAAGACAGCATCAACAATACTTATTCGGCAGTAGTGAAAACTCAACAGCAAAAACAACAACAACAACAACAACAATAGCAACACCACTAATAACAACAACAACATCAACAACACCATCAACAACAACACCACCAACAGCAGCAACAGCACCAACACACAACGGCAACAACAACGACAACAACAACAACATCAACAACACCAACAACAACAACAAACAGTTTAAGACTGTTCGCTCATGTCTGCTCACGTGCCAATCAATACGTATATCCCAAGCCCACGGTCCCCGCCCTCATAATATTCGATCGTACCCCCTTGGGTGTATATATATATATATATATATATATCTTCCTGCCACGCGCATTTAGTGCATCCCCTGGAAAACAAGAAAACAAGGGAAGAGAGAGGACGGGTGGAAGGGGGAAGGGGGAAGAATGGAACACGAGAGAAGTCAGCAGGAGGGAGACCAGGAGCAGAAAACAAGTGGTATAACCAGACGGGCAGATCGGGTGGGCAGACCAATAGCGGGCAGGTCGGAAGGCGGGCCCAGGCGACCAGGTCGAGCGGGCGGGTGGGCCGAGCGGGCGGATCGATCGTGAGTTCTGCGCGATTAGCCAGGAAGTTTCCAGCGAGAGAGCGATTCATAAATAGATTCCAAGACGTCCCCAGCGAACGCGCGACTCCTGAATGGCAAGAACGTGGCGCCTGAGAAACATGCGAGGAAGTCCTGGGCGGGAGCGCGATTCGTGAGTAAATTGCGAGGAGGTCTCAAGCGGGAACGGGGGACAGGAGTAAATTTCGAGGAAGTATGAAACGGGAGCCGTTGTTGTTGTTGTTGTTGTTGTTGTTGTTGTTGTTGTTGTTGTTGTTGTTGTTGTTGTTGAACACTCACTTCTGAACAATAATTTTTGTTGGTCCCCCCTCACCGGTGCAAACTTGCTTTTCTCAGTCAAAGTGTCCCCCTCGATGTTTGCACCCTGTTTTTTGACAGGGAAAGTCATCGTGCTCAAACTGGGCCCCTGGCCCCTGGATTACAACAACAACAACAAACGTTTTAAGACTGTTCGCCCTTATCTGCTCGAGTGTCCAGCAACGAGTATTTCCCAAACCCTCGGTACCCGCCCTGCTCGTCTTCGATCGAGCCCCTTTTGGGGGTATACCTTTCTTCCCTGCAGGCCAGGCCCCAACAAGCGGCGGGGCGGCCGCGGACCGTCGGCCTGGCCAGCGGCAGCGCTGATCGGCGGGACGGCCGCGGACCGTCGACCCGACCCCCAAAGGGACGGACAGGGGACCGACCACCACGACGACGACGACGACGACGTCGATGACGACGGCGACGACGACGACGATGGCGACGACGACGACGCCGGCGACGACGGCGACGAGCGAGGGCCACAAGGACACGAAGTAGGCCACGACGGGCGACAGCGGGGACACGACGGGAATGCGTATGGGGCCACGAAGAGCGCGAACGAGCGGGGGCCACGAAGGGCAGATAATGCGGGGCCACAGGAGGGAATGATGGGGCCACTGAGGGTAACAATTGGGCCACGTAGGACAGAGAGGGGGCCACAAACGGCGACAACGGGGCCACGAAGGGCACGCACATGGGGCCACAACGGGCGCGAACGAGCGGGGGCCACGAAGGGCATACATATACTGGGCCGCGGAGGGCAAGGACGGGGCCACTGAGGGCAACAACGGGGCCACGAAGGGGGCATGCATATGGGGCCACCACGGGCGCGAACGAGCGGGGGCCACGAAGGGCATGCATATGGGGCCACGACGGGCGCGAACGAGCGGGGGCCACGAAGGGCAGACATAGATGGGGCCAGAAATGGCGACAGCGGGGCCACTGAGCGCAGAATGTGGGCCACGAAGGGCAGCGAGGGGGCCACGAATGGCGACAGCGGGGCGACGAAACGCATGCGTATGGGACCACGAAGGGCGCGAGTGAGCGGGAGCCACGAAGGGCAATTAATCCGGGGCCACAGAGGGCAGCGACGGGGCCGATGAGGGCAACAACGGGGCCACGAAGGGCAGCGAGGGGGCCACGAAGGGCGACAGCGGGGCCACGAAGGGCATGAATATGGGGCCACGACGGGCGCGAACGAGCGGGGGCCACGAAGGGCATTCGTATATGGGGCCACAAAGGGCGACAGCGGGGCCACTGAGGGCAGCAAAGGAGCCACGAAGGGCAGCGAGAGGGCCACGAAGGGCGACAGCGGGGCTACGAAGGGCATGCGTATGGGGCCACGACGAGCGACTGCGAGCGGGGGCCACGAAGGGCATATAATGCGGGGCCACAATGGGCAGCGACGGGGCCACTGAGGGCAGCAACGGGCCCACGAAGGGCAGCGAGCGAAGGCGACCGCGGAACCAGCACGGGCAGCGAAGGGCATCGAAGGCGGGCGAAGGGCAGCGAGCGGCGACTGCAGTCCCTAACGGGCTGGTCGGGCGGGCAGGCCCAGACGGGCGGGTCGAGCGGGCGGGTCGTTGAAGTGTAATTTTTGTTTGAACCGCCAGGCAATATGTAGCGGGAACGCGATTCCAGAGTGTCGAGGAGCGGCATCATAATAAATTGTGAAGAAGTATCAGGCGGGAGCCGCGGATCGGTGGTAAGTTGCGAGGAAATCCAAAGCGAGAGCGCGATTATGCAATACATTATGAAGAAGTATCAAGCGGGAGCCGCGATCCGGTGGTAAATTGCAAGAAGGTCCCAAGCGAGAGCGCGATTCTTCAATAAATTGTGAAAAATATCAGGCGGGAGCCGTTGTTGTTGTAAACTGGGGGCCAACAGCGTAGTTTGACCCTCAAGGCTTTCCCTTATCAAAAACATGGTGCGAGCCGTGGGAAGGGCACTTCAATCGAAAAAACAATGTGCACCGGACGGGGGGGATCAACAATTATTCTCCAGAAGTGAGAGCTCAACGGTTCCTGCCTGAGACTTCCTCCAAATCTACTCAGGACCCCCGCTCCTGACTCTTCCCCACAATTTACTCAAGATCGGCGCTCCCGCCTGTGACTTCCTCGCAATGTAGTCAAGACCCCCGCTCCCATGTGAGACCTCCTTATACTTTACGCAGGAACGGCGCTCCCGCTTGAGACTTCCTCGCAATTTAATCACAACTTCTTTGCAATTGAATCAAGACCCCCGCTCCTGCCAGAGAACCCCTCACATTTTATTATGGGATTGCGCTCTCGCCTGTGACTTCCATGCAAGTTATTCAGACATCGCGCTTTTGACGCTCAGGAAACACGCTGCGCCAAGGACGCCGTTACAATTTACTTAATATCCGCGCTCTCGCCATACTGAGGCATCCCGCTTGAATGTCCCACCCGCCCGACCCGCCCGTCAGGGGATCACCCGCGCGTCGTGAGCTCCCGCCCGAGGCTTCCTTCAGGAACGGCGCTTTCGCTTAGGAGTTCCTCGAACATTCACGTTCTTACCTTCCTGCTCCTCCTCCCTCTCCCTCCTCCCTCCTCCCTCCTCTCCTCCCTTCTCTCTCCCTCCTCTCTCCCTTCATCCTTATGCCTCTCTGCCCTATCCCCTCTCCCTCCTCACCCTCCTCCCTTCTCCCTCCCCTCTCCTGCCTCCTCCCTCCCTCTTCGTTTGTTTGCGTTCTCTCTCTCTCTCTTTCTCTCTCTCTCTCTCTCTTCCCCCTCTCTCTCTCTCTCTTTCTCTACCTCTCTTATCTGTCTTTCTCTCCCTCTCTCTCTGCCTCTAATCAACCGCCCCCCCTTCGCTCTTTCTCTCCTGGCGTTTTCCCTCTTCCTTCGTCCCTCCCCCTCCCTTCCTCCCACTGTCCCTCGTTCTCCCCCTCCTCTTTTTGCAGGACCCACACCAATTCCAATGGCAGGCACATGTAGTACGCCCACGAAGGATTGTCCGCCCGTTCAGGAGTGCCCGCCTGTCTAAGCCCGCCGCCCCCCGCTAAGAGAAAGAATCCCCCCAAAAAGGGTTTGATCGAAGACAAAAAAGACGGGTATCGAGGGTGTGGGGAACTCGTGTTGAATGACACACGGGCAAATAAGAGCGAACAATCTTATAATGATTGTTGCTGTTGTTGTAAGCCGGGGACCAAGGGCACAGTTTGAGGAGGAATACTTTCCCTTACAAAAAAAACAGGGTGCTAGCTCCGGGAGGGGCACTTCAATTTAAAAAATACGATGTGCAACGGAGGGGGGGATCAACAATAATGATTCGTCACGAGTGAGAGATCAACGACAACAATAACAAGACTCCGCGTCGCGGAATCCCGCTTCAGCCACGCACCCAGGGTCAGTGAATGACCGTTCGGCCCACTCACCACTAATAAAGGGGCCCAGGGACACACACGCATGGATAAAGACAAATCCCAGGATTCCCCCTATTTTCGCGGGATCCACGATGCATGGTGCCTGTGTTTTTTTCCCCCTCCCGAATCAAGGACGGGTGGCACGGGCGCGAGACCCTCGGAGGCCGAAGTTGGGACTTTCTGGGCGGCGGGCGACCCGAGAAGACAGCAGAGGACGGGCCGCAGAGGCGAAGACACAGGGGCACCCATAGACGGAGGCGCGCGTCCTTAGTGGGCGCGTTGACTGCACGACGCGATAGGGCGGCTGCGGATGGGCCGCGCCGCGCTTCGGCTTGGCTTCCCAGCCGAGGTGCTTGCCCTGGAGCTGCGGCTGTGCGTGGCGGCCAGGTGCCTGCGGCAGTCGGGCGCCTGCTCGGCCGGTGTCTGTCTCTCCCACCCGTTCGGTGGTGAAGGGGACGCGACTAGGCACCAGGTTCGCGAAGATAGTCACAGATTTCATCATGTGAATCACCACATCTCAGTTGCATCTCTCACACAGACAGTGGATCGATGATCAGAGTCAAGTGGCGCGAGGTCCACGTCGGGCCGTCGCCCAGCAACTCTCCGCGTGCCTGATTACGACTTTCGAGCAGATGGTGAAGGAGATGTTGAGTAGTTCTGCCAAGAGCGTGGTGGTGTGCAGCAAACTCGCGGACGCGCGTGCTGTCGTCCGCATGGTGAAGCAGCATGGCCGTTCCGTGAGGGCTGCTGCTCAGGCAGCCTACCCCAGAGGTGACTTCGGGTGCGGCAAGGTCCTTGCCAGAGCTTGCCGCAACACGCAACACGCGTGACGGCAAGCACAAGAAGATGCACAGTAAGGTTTTTCGTTATGCCAAGACAGCTCGCAGGTACAAGCCGACGGCGCGGCGCGAGCAGTTGGCAACGGGCGCGCACGGACACCAATTGCACGGCGTGTTCGGGCGACGGATGCAGCGCACGAGACCTCACGTGTGTGACGCTGTAGCTCCGCATCTGGCTGGCAGATGTTGGGCCATCTTGCTGGACTGATGCGCGCCTGGCCGTGACCCCTGGCTGAAGATGCCGAGGGAGTGTCTCCAACTCTGGCTCGGGTGCTGGACTTCGCAGCCAGCAATGCGTGCAAGTGTTGAGCGCGCATGGCCTCAGATTGCGAATGATGTGCAAGTGGTGGCACCACAGCAACGCAGCCGTCAGATCCGAGGGTCTCAACCTGCAGTCGTGTGCCACCTTCTCCAAGAGGGATGGAATCCTATAGGTCCCACGCGCGACCTGTCAGCTTCAAGGCACTGAGACCGGCAGGTATAATACATGGGAGTGTGACGTGTCCAAGCTCACTGGTGTTCGGGACTTGGGCGTGCATGCCCCCTTCCTGCGTGAGTTCAAGGCCACGGTGCAAGCCAGACTGTGGAGAGAAGCATCGAGGCATTTCGACGGCGAGGAGATGCAGGACGGCGTCTGCAACATGTCGCATCGCTGCCTCGCCAAGCAACTGCGCGACGGGCACGGCGGGGCAAGGCTTGCGGGGCTCATGATTGCAGCTGCCGCGGGCTCGGCTTGGCCCCGCATTCGGCGATCGGAGCGGGCCAAGCAGGCGCTGTCCATGACGTGTGGGCCCGCTGCCGGGCTGTACCGGAGGATAGGCTTCCACCGCGGCTGGGGAGCCTGCGCCGACACGTCACGAGCGACGAGCTCCTGCCGCGGGCTCGGGCTCAGCAGGAGCCCCAGCCCCGCTTCTGGCTTCGCGGCCTGGTCCTGCCGAGCCGGGCAAGCACCCCGCCGTCGCAGGGTCGCCCCGACGGCCCCGCTCCTGGCTCCGCGGCCGGATCCTGCCGAGCCGGGCGAGCACCCCGCCGTCGCAGGGCCGTCCCGATGGGCACGTGCTCGGCCTCGGCGAGCCCGCCCGCCGGGGCTGCCCAGGGAGCGGGCGAGGCGCTGCGGCCCTGGATCGTCGCTGGGGGCACGAGCGGAGGCGAGGACACCCACGGCCCTCGCCGTCGGAGGGCCGGGGCCGGTCGGGCCGTGCACTCGGAGCCGACCGAGGCCATGCCGACGTCCAAAAGCGGCGTGGGGTGGCCTCCCAAAAGCCCCAGGCAGACGGCGGCCAGAGGAGAGCTGTTCGGTCTGCTCACTGCCCTCCAAGCAAGGGGGCTGCCAGATCTCGTGCGCGACGGATACTGCCGACTTGTGCTGAGGGGGGTACTCAGGACGGCCGCGAGGTCCAAGCCGCGAGTGCACTGACGCGTGGCTGTCATTTGGGGAGGAGCTAAGAAAGCTTAACTTCTCCGCTCCAGTGAACGGTTCTGCTGGTGCACTCTCACCAAGAGGCTACATAGATAGTAGCTGGACGCTCCCCGCCCCTCTTGATCGCAGGCAATACGACAGCCGACTTTCTCGCAGGAGCTGGCGCTAAGCCCTGCAAATTGTCTGAATCTGAAAGGGCGGAAGCTGCCCAGGTTGACAGAATGGCGTATCCAGTTAGAGCGCAGTACCGTTCAGACTCTTGAGGCCGAGCTCGCTATGTCTTGTGAGGGCCCCCACGGACCCCGTGTCAGGTGCCGCGGAGGAGGAGGAGGGGGGCGCGGGGGAGGGGGAGGCGGAGGAGGGGGAGGCGGAGGAATGAGGAAGGAGGAGGAGGAGGAGGAGGAGAGGAAGGAGGAGGAGGAAAGGAGGAGGAGGAGGAGGAGGAGGAGGAGGAGGAGGAGGAGGAGGAGGAGGAGGGGGAGGAAGAGGAGGAGGAGGAGGAGAGGAGGAGGAGGAGGAGGAGGAGGAGGGGGAGGGGAGGGAGGAGAGGAGGAGGAGGAGGAGGGAGGAGGAGGAGGAGGAGGAGGGGTAGGGGGAAGAGGAGGAGGAGGGGGAGGAGAAGGAGGAACTGGACCCAGGCCCCCCGCTCCCCAGGCATCTTCGGCTTCCTCGACCCAACATCGCGGCAACGAAAGAGGTAATGTGTCCTTGCAGGCTGCTCGTCGGACCTGGCTGCTGATCGGACCTCGCAGGCTGCTCGTCTGACCCGGCTGGGCTCGCCCTGTTTCTCGCTGCGGACAGGTGGAGGCGTTGCACATGCTCTCACCCACAGGCGTCGAGGGTCGAAGCTGCGACGAGCTTCTTAAGGACCAGATCATCGCCCTCAGCCTGGGAGGGGTGCTTGCCCTCACGAATTCGCTTCCAGGCTCGACGGACGGAAAGGGGGACGGATGGGAAGTGGAGAGGCCTGCGAGCCGCAGCCCCCGACCCAGACCGGAGGGCAACGAAAAGCCTCAGCTGGCCGCGCCTGGCCGCCCTCGCGGGCGAAAGACGTGCGTGGGGGCATGTGTGGGGGCAGGTGTGAGGGAGGGTCTCAGAATGACCACGATGTAAAATGTCACCCTGAGCTGGGACTCTGGTCTTGCGGGGCAGGTGGAAGCTTCGAGGCCCACCAGCTGGCCGAACTCGGGAAGTCGTGCCTTTTGCGTGCCGATGGTGATTGTAGATTGTAGAGATCGTCTGTACAAGAGTGATCGGGGGATCTGGCCTACGGCGTATAGCATAGCCGAGCAGACCAAGCGAACGATAAACGTACCTTAGGCGTAACCGACACAGTCGCTTTATCCGTAACCCCGTAAACCTGCTCCTCCTCCTGCTCCGCCGATTCTGCTCCCACTCAGAATCCCCTCTCGGGGCAGAACCAAATAATATCATTGGAACACAACAGGCGAACTAAACAAACCAGTCTTGGGGGACTTGCTGTGGGGCTGCCTCCTCATCCCCCTCCTCCTCCTTCTCCAACTCTTACCCCTCCTCCCAATCATAATCCCCTGTCGGGGCAGAATCAAAGAAACCCATCGGGAAACAAACAACAAACACAACACAAACAAACAAACATCAATCCTGGGGAACTTGCTGGGGGACCCCCTCCCACCCCCAGCAAGTTATCTATAATTGTTTGTTGTGTGTTAATAATTGTGTTCCGACGGTTTCCCTTGGTTCTGCCACCAGAAGATCAAATGATTGTTTGTGCTTGATGTTTCTGACGATTTCCAATGGTCCGCCACGAAAGGTGAATGCGGCTGAGAGGATGATGAGGAGGAATGCAGAGGAGGAACCTCGTGACGAGGAAGAGGAGGAGGATGAGGAGGAGAGCAATGATGATCATGATAATTAAGAGGAGAACGAAGAGATGGCTCCTTGCAAGAACCCCACACCTTCCCACTCAGACCCCAAACGGCTTCCGGCAGAGATCTTGAACTCGCTGGGGCTCGAGTACGAGACCCGAAACTATATGTTTACGCAGCTTCCCGGGCTTCTATTTTGGAGCCTACCAGGTGTAGGAACAATGGATCATGACTGGATCATGCCTAGGCCAAGACAGCGGCAGACGAAAAGGAGGGGGTGGGGCGCCCCTTGGCCCAGCCGTCCACACCACCAGACGCTTGCTCCAGACGCCCGCGAAGCTGCTTGCAGACGTGCCTCTGGAACGGCGAGGGACGATGTGGAGACACAGGCGCCAACGAGACGCAGGACGAGACGACTGGTCACCGAACGCCGCCCGCCGCGCCCCGCGATGCGCGACTGCCTCAGAGTTAGGTCGGGCGTGTCCTCCTACAGGGGGATTTTGGACGAACCATAACAAATCTTCAGACATACTCCCCAATAGCCCACAAACGCCCAAAGAGTCGTCCCCAGAGACTATTTTTCTACTGTTGTTGAATGCTCCTCCCGTAGGGGGAGAGGCCCGACGGAACCTTGGAGCTCCCGCGCCGCCCACCCCGCAGACGAGCGGCTCTCCGGCTCAGGCCGCGACGCGCGGGCACCTTCGCGCCCGCGCGGGCGGCCCCGTGGAGACTCAGAGGCTGGCCGTGGCCCGGCCAAGACGGAGGTCGGCGACGACGCCGCGGAGGCGTGCCCTGTCCGAGCCGCTCCTTCTGCTGGGCGCTCGCTCGCAAACCCGAACCAAACCTCAGGTCGGGCATGTCCCCCTACAGTCAGAGCTTGAGCGGAAAATGAAGAAAAAAAAAAAAAAAAAAAAAAAAAAAAAAAAACGCTCAAACCAGATTCCGAAATGATCCAACATGGTCGAAACATCGTCCCCGGACTATCTTTTTGACTGCTTCTGGGTGTCCCTCCTGCAGAGGGGCACGCCCGACTTGATCCTACTTCTGGGCGCTGGCTCGCACACCCGAACCAAACAGCTGGTCTGCAGAGGTGGATCTTGAGCGCTGGGCGACGGGGCAGGAGCAAGCGCGCGGCGGCGAGACGGAGGCAGCGCCGCGCGGCGCCTGTCCGACGAGCGGAGCATACCAGGACGGGGGGGCGCCGCACCCCGCAGAGAAGAGACCGCTGCAGCTCGCGTCGCACGCCCGCTGCTGCAGGCGCCGGCGGGGGGGGGGACCCAGTTCCGCCGCAAGGTTTAAGTCGGGCCTTGGGCGAAGAGTGCAAAATACCCCACAGATACTCCAAAAATGTTCAGAAATAGTCCAAACAACGTCCCCTGACTATTTTATGACTCTTTTGGCATGTTCCTCCTGTAGAAAGACAGGCCCGACTTAACGCAAGGTGGCAGACGTGCGTGCCTGTGCGCTCGACTCTCTCTCCTCTCTCTCTCTCTCTCTCTCTCTCTCTCTCAGCTGCACCGTACCGGTCAACTGGCACGGAGCCACGTCCGCGGGGGAGAAGAGAAGGCGGGCATCTGCCCCATCGGGTGTGCACCACGTCGGCTCAGAAGAGGGAGGAGCAGAAGATGACGAAGAGGAAGAAGAGGAAGCAGGACACGCACCACAAGGGAAACAAACAACATCTTTAGGAAAAGAAAAACACATAAACATATAAACTGTTGGCGCTCCGCGCAAATTCCTTGGATCCGCGCCGGACCCCCCTCCATGGCGCGCGGAGCGCGCCAGGGGCGGCGCCGGAGGCGCCGCCAGGAGGGCCCAACGCGGATCCAAGAAATCCGCGCGGAGCGCCAAAAGCTTATGCTTATGTGTTTTTTTCTTCTTCGACAAACGGGAAACACAAAAACATCACAAACGTGACCTCTTGTGGGTCCGTGCGGATCTCGCGCGTCGGCGCTGGACTCCCTCCCCCCTCTCCGCTGGCGCGGGGCGCGCCCGGGAAGGGCCCAGCGCCGACCCGAGACTTTCGCGCAGATCCATCCAGAAGCTTATAGATACACGTCGCTCATTTCTAATCGAGCTCATCTCAAATTGTGATCGATTATATTTGTTCCTGGCCCCCTAGTGGCCAGGAAGAGGCCCAGGATTAGAACAACTAGAAATGAAAGGATCTTGGCCCAACCCAAATCAATGAACTTTCGAATAATTGGGAATGAGCAGTGTGTATGGCGTTAGCTGACCCTCGGCTCTCCGTGCTGGTCCAGCTCAAAAGCCTTCGTAAGATCGAGCAGCAGCGCAGCACAATCTCTGCTTTTGCACGTGGGATGCTCGGGCCAGGCCGCTCGAATCCACACGCGCTTGCCACAAGACTTCCCATGGGTGGACCAGGAGAGACTGCGATAGCTGGCCGACTGCCAGCTGCCCCCTCCCTCCTGGGTTCCCGAAGATCAGCATGCTGGGGAAGCCCTGGACGCCGCTTTTGACGCCCTCCAGCGTCAGAGGGCAGCCCGCTGCTCTCTCTGACGCGCGCTGGCAGGCCTGCGGCCCGCGGGCCGAAGATCCGCCGGGAAGCACGCCGTGCAGGCCCAACACGTGCGAACACCTACGAGCACAGAGAGATCACCACCACCCTCATAGTGAGCACCACGACAGGCGAGGCCGTTCAGCACACGCGCCCAAGGGAGGGATCGGACAGGGCAGGGCTGTTCAGGAAACGCCCAGGTCCCTTCGGTCAACGCCAGTACTTGGGGTCGAGGAGGTGTTTCCTGGCGCGAGAGAGCAGCAGATCCGCGGAGCGCCCGCCAAGTGGTCCGACTAGTAGCCCTTTTGCAAGCGGCGAGCTCTGCGAGGCAGACTGGCGACGGTGCCGAGGCGGCAGG
>CAUYUJ010016272.1:64360-87492 GCA_963575745.1 Prorocentrum cordatum
CGACGCTACGTTATTCAGAACACAGAATTTGTCTGTGGTGCCGCGCATGCGGTGCGTGGACCTCTTGAGCCCAATCCGACCAAGGCTCGAGACCCCAGCGTCTTCCTCGCTACTCGCAGGCTCGCGTGCGATGTTTGTCTGCAGCCCTTGATGCTGAAGCAAGGGCACGAGCTGCAGATGAGGCAGAAACGGCAATATGCACAAATGCTTTGCCTCCTTGCTGCAGCGCCTCCGGCCGGCTACAGGAGCGACTCGCACATGTAGTGGAGCGCTGGCGGGCACCCTCGCGCCCGCCACAAGAGCGCGCCCGATTCCACTCGCCCACACCTCCGGGGCCGCTTCCCGTGCGCTGGGCAGCCTGGGGCCCATGCCCATCCCCATCCCCAGACCCCCGACGCCATGACTCCTGCTCGGAACGTCCGACCCCCGACGGTCTCGACCCGCTCCCCGGGACTGGCGCTCTTCAGCGGACGAGGGCCCCCCGAGGCCGAGAGCTGCCAGAGAAGCCCGCCGTCCTGCCGAGAGCTGCCGCGCCGAGAGCTGCCGATTCCTGCCGCGGCGCACCCAGGGGCGCCGAGGACCGCCAGAGGCCTGCGCTCGCCGGGGCCCGTGGCCTCGCGAGCCTCTCTCTGGGCGGCCCGGTCTGTGCGAGCGCCCCGCCGCGACTCTCCCGGCCGCGGGGCGCCGCCCCGCTCCCCGAAGCCCCGCGCCTGCCGCAGCCGCTGCGCGAAACTCCCCGTCGCTCGGACGTCCATTCCCTGTGCCTTTTTTTCGGTTTCGTGCGTGGCTTTTTCGCAGGATGATCTATAGGATGCTCCTTAAGAATCCCCGCCGAGAAAGAGTGCACACGTCCGGGCGGTACCAAGAAAAGGAGAGGAGGGGGCTCCTGCAGCTGGAACTTCTCCACCTCGCGGGGGCCGCGCGCCGGGGCCCGCCGAGGCCCATCAAGAGGGGGGGGGGGGGCCCGAGTGGAGGCCCCCCAACTGGGCGGGAGGAGCAGGCGCCTGCAGGCTGGAGGCATTGCTGGGCAGATCGTCCACCACCACTACCATATGCAGGGGCAGGGCGGGGGAGAAGCGAGGATTGGGAGGTCCTCCTCCTCCTTCTTTTTCTCCTCCTCCTCCTCCTCCTCCTCCTCCTCCTCGAGCAAGTTCAGATCTCGTAGGCGGCCGCGCTATTCATCCCATCCCTCTCACACACCTCAGAGGTGGGAGAAGTATATGCTCACGTTTCGCTCTGTGCGTGGGAAATACGGCACTGTGGACGGCAGACAGCTTGCCGCCAAGTGTGAACTGTGACGCAAGGGGCGCGAGAATTTGTCGCGCATCCAGGCAGGCCTGTTCCCCCGACGTGAAGGGGTACCAGCGGCCCTGCAACGCGCCCTCGTTGAGCGCGACTTTTTGGCGGGGCCTGTTTTGCCCGCCGAGACGGGCGATGCGGCCGCGTCCTCTGCGGAGTCAGTGCACCTCCCTCCGTCTGGAGGGTCGTAGGCTGGCTTGCGCAGGCCGGGGTGTTTGCCTGTTGCGGCAGGTGGGCTCCCTGGCTCGGGCGGTCGTTTCGCTCTTGCTCCCCCTCTCGCTCTCTCGCGCACGCCTCCGTGCTTGGTCAAAAGGTCCAAAAGGTCCTCCTCCGTCTCCTCGTCCTCCGTCTCCTCCTCCTCCCTCCTCCTCCTCCTCCTCCTCCTCCCTTTTCCTCCTCCTCCTCCTCATTTTCCTCCTCCTTCACCTTCTCCTCCTCCTCCTCCCCCCTCTCCTACCTATGGTAGTGGTGGTGGAAAATTGGCCTATCAAGCATCAGCTCCTGGAGGTCTAGGCAGATCTCTTGGATCTGCGCTGGACCCACCCCCCAAACCTCCCTGGCGCGCGGATCGCGCCAGGGAGGGGGGCCCAGCAGGGATCCAGGAAGTCAACGTGGAGCTCCGCAAGTTGGTGTTCATGCAGCACTCACTGCTCCGAATGAGGGCCCCGAAGGCACTCCGAGGGCCCCCGAAGGCCTCCACGCGCAAGCCTGACTTCAAGTACGCCGTACTTTGGTTAATGCTCCAATTTAAGATTGCGTCCGGAGTGCATCCCAAACGATGCGAAGAAAACAAGGCGGAATTTCCCGCCTCAGAAACCGTAGGGCGGATACTTCCGAAAAAAGCATGGCAAGACCAGAAACGACAAAGGGGGTCGGAAATCGACACCAAAGGAGCATGAAACAGGCTGGATATTTCCGCCCTACTTTCGTTCGCCCAAAATGCTACGGATCCGAACTCAAGGGCGGGGGATCGATCCCCCAATTGCTGGTTTTCGGGTTATATCTCGGGTCTGCGGCGGCCGTTCGGGAAGATTCGTGCACCCTCGGAACGCTCTCGGGGAAGGCATCCCGAGGCTGGAGAACCGCACAGAACCGACCAGAGCGTCCGACAAAACCGCTCAAGGCACGCGCGCGCACGATAAAACAAGGACGGCGATAACGTCTGAACATCCGACAAAAACGTCGAACCAAGAACATTCAACAACTACAACAACAGCAGCAGCAGCAGCAGCAACAACAACAACAACAGTAACAACAACAACAGCAACAACACCAACAACAACAACAACAACAACCACAACAACAACAACAACAACCGCAACAACAACAACAGCAACAGCCACAGCAACAACAACACCAACAACTAGCCATTCTCGCTCGTTGGCCCCGCGCGCGCGCGCTCACGTGCGCGCTCCGGGCGACCCGCCCGCCGACCTGCACGGAGGGTGGGAGCGCGGGGGCCGAACGGTCTTGCGGCGCACGGCGGGCCCTCGTCGTCGTCGTCGCCGCCGCCGTCGCCGTCGCCGTCGCTGTCGCCGTCGCCGTCGCCGTCGCCGTCGCCGTCGCCGTCGCCGTCGCCGTCGCCGTCGTCGTCGTCATCGTCGTCGGCGTCGACGTCGGCTCCTGACGCCGCAGAAATCCCTCAGCATTTTGACGGAGGATCGAGAAGCCGCTTATGCGAAGAAGCATTCGAAGGTCCGCGCGGAGTTCGTCGCGACGACGTCGGCGTCGGCACCTGACACCGCGAAGAGACCACTCAGCCTCGACAAAGGGGCGAAAAGCGGCTTATCTCGCCGGTCCGCGCGGATGCCGTCGCGACGACATCGGCTCGGCGTCGGCTCTTGGCGCCGCGACGATCACTCAGCCTCGACATAAGAACGAAAAGCGGCTTATCAGCAGACGCTGTCGGAGGTCCACGCGGATTTCGTCGCGACGACATCGGCGTCGGCTCCTGGCTCCACGGCGATCATTCAGCTTCGGCAGATGAACAAAAAGCGGTTCATAAGCAGAAACTGTCGGAGGTACGCGCGGATTATCGTCGCGACGACATCGGCGACGGTTTCTGACGCCGCTACCATCACTCACCGGCGACTCTCTAATGCGAATGATACGCCCGACACGCCTGCGGGCCTTGACGTTTCTAGCTACAAACTTCTTGGTCGCCCTACTTCTGCCTGCCGTCGTGTCGATGCCGGGGTCAGTGGCGTAGGTGGGGTAATTGATAGGGATGCCGTCCGCTCTGAGGGCCCTGGCTATGACTTTCCCAAGCCGCGTACTGGAAGCAACCAGGGGGGACTTGTTCGATAATGCAAGACGGTACTTGCGAAACTGAGCCGCCAACGGCCTGCTCATCGTAGTCCTCCATGCGGGCGGAAGTGTCGTCAACGTAAGTGCGCAGGGCAGGGGCAAGGCGCAACCTGTGGACATGGTCGAGAATGGGGTGGAGAGAAAGCTCGGCGAGGTTCACCCCCCTTCGGGCTGCCCGCGACGAGGGAACGGGCGGGGTCGATGCGGGGACTGACCCACGACTTGGCCCTGAGAAAAAACGCGGGGTAAGGCACAACTGCGTCTCCATGGGTGCAACAATCATGGGGTAGTTCGCTCTTTCAGCGAACTGGAGAAGCAACACAAAAGAGACGCTGTCATAAAACTTCGTGAGGCCGAGTAGTAGGCATGCGGCGTGCTTGCCATTCGCTGTGGCCGCCTCGTCCATGAGAAGACGGACCATGGCAGCGCGCAGGGCTGAGGACCCCGCCAGAGCCGCGCCCCAATGTGCCTGCAAGCTATCCGACCAGCAGCTAGCTGGGGGGCGCCAGCTCGGGGCCAAATCTTGCCCAAAGTAGGGCAGAGGCCAAGGGCTCGCCCCCCCCCCCCCCCCCCCCAATTGGGGCTTGGGGGCAACAGCGCCGAGCGCGACGTGGACCTGCACTGGCCATGAACCTTTGTCTTCGCAAAGGTTGAGAAGATCGACGCAGGCATGTCGCCCAGCCGTGGGTAGCCTGGAAACGTCGTCGACGGTGAAATTGTCGACCCCCCGTGGCCTTCCTGGCCGACCTGACATGCGCGCGAGCGCAGAGTCGAGGTCTGCAAGAGTGAGCTGCGGCAAGGCCTGGTCTTGGGCGCATTGCCGAGCTCGGCCCAAGGCCAGCAAGATGTCTGAGACCGCGCCCACTGGGTTCTGCCAGACCCTGCGCCAGTAATCCGCACGAACAGCCATGATAGCGTTGGGGCCCGCGGAATCTTACAACCCCAAAACATCCTCACTCGGGTCCTTGACATGACGATGGAGGGCTCCAGGCTCATCTTTCCAACGCGCCTGGACCCACCGTGAAAACTGCAACTTGCCCTTGCCGATGGCTGTAGCATGGGCACGTCTGACAAACTGGGTAGTGGGGTCCTGAAGCCAAGCGAAAGCTGGCTGTCTGTGCTGAGTATCGCGGGATCTCTCCTCCTGCCCTGGCTGCGCTGGCACTGGCGTCGAAGTCGAGGGCGCCGTAGATGTCCCTGTGGCGCGGCCCTGCCGCTCCTCATGCGGACCCCCATCGGGCGAGACTACCCCGTGAGGCCCGGCGCGCGGCGAGCGCGGCTCCAGCGCGGCTCTGCTGTGGACTGGTCCAACAGCCGAAATCTGCGAGCCTGAAGGGTTCTCCGCTTTCTCGGGAGCGGTGAGCGATGCGCCCGAGGCAATCGAAGCCGAGGGCGCAATCGAAGACGAGGGAGCCGCTGAAACCGACGCGCACGGTACCCCAAGTCGACGCGGAGGAAATTCTCGCTGATCGCTGACGACGGCCGACAGGTGGAGGTCGGAGGGGGAGAACTCCGCATCTGGGTCCCTCGTGGGATCCCTGTCGGCCTCATCGAGGCAGCAGCGCACCTGAGCAGGCCGCGAAATCGACGTAGTCGGAGCCGCTGAAACTGATGAGCGCGCGGGGCGGCTCTGCCGCTCCTCCTGCGGACCCCCCAGGGCGAGGCTGCCTCGCGGGGGCCCTCGCGCGGTGAACGCGGCGACTCCAGCGCTGCTCTGCCGCGCCGCGGGCCTGCGAGGTGCTGCGTGCCCAGGGGGTGGTCCGCGTTTTCAGGAGAGGTGAGCTTGACCCTCCAAATCAGAAGCGTCGACGGTGTCGCTGAAGTAGCGGTGGCCTGCGAAATCGAACCTTGTGGCGTAACTCTCGAGGGGGGGCTGGCCATCTGCGGCGATGGCGCCGGCGGTGGGCCTGCGCCAAATCCACCGCTCCAACCAAGTGGCCCCCGAGAGAACTCAGAGGAAACTTGAGGCAGCGGGTCGAGCCCACATGGGATGTCGGAGTACGGGTAACATAGGAAATGTGGCGTGCGACCGATCAACTTTCGGATGCCCTCGTCCAGCTGGGGGAGAGGGGCAGCAACCTCATCATGCAGGGTCGGGTGCGAACTCCATTGGTTATCGACCCATACCGTGTCTGAAGCAAACGCGCTCTTCTCTTCAGCAAAGGCCGTGACCAGCGACATCCACTCAAGTCAGTCATCTCCGGAACCTTTTTTCCGAAATACTGCAGCGGGTCCTGGTCCGCTAGGGGCGGGGGAAGTCGACGACAGGAGGCAAGGATGCAGGGGGGCAGCTGAGGGCCGGTGCCCTTCGCGGTAGGAAGCCATGTTAACCTCCAGTTGGGCCTCGGGGGGCCGATGCAAATCGGGAGAAGCTCCAACAGGTATGGCGGCCCACTCCGATGCCTGAACTGACATGGCACTCTCCAGGGCCAAGTCCCAAGTCTCCTCAGGCAGGTAGAAGGGGACCTTGGTGGGGATCTCGTCGGGGTCCTGGGCGATGGTGTGCTCGGTGTCATTCTCGGTCGACTCGCGTTCGGATGGCCGTCGGTCTCTGCGAGCACGGGATCGCTTACTGTCAGGGTCAGGTGATAATTTTGGCCTACGTGCTAAGGGCAAAGGTCTACGCATTCCCATAGCCTGACGCCACCAATCCTCCGACGTCTGTGCGATCCCAGCTTCGAAAGCGCTACGCGGAGACCATGGGGCGTCAAGAACAGGAGAGAGGGTGCACATGTGCTCGGTGCCTCGCTTAGCTATGCCTCAGTCGTGCATGCTGCCCTTCCCCTGGCTGCACGTGGCCTGGATGCCCTGGGGGAGAAGAGAAGGAGGGTGCCTCCCAAATTGTCAAGCCAATCTGCTTCGGAAAACTCTTTAGGGGCGATACTCCAATCTCCAAATCTAATCCAGGGGTCCTGCATGGTGAGCGGGAGAGACGCCAAAGCTGTAAGAGCATCCTGATTCTTGTGACGGAAACACAGGGAGAAAGCAAGTCGGCAGATAAGATAAGGACATTCCCATTCTTAAGGTGCCACAGCATTGGTGCGAAACCGCGGCAGGGGTCCTTGAGCCCCGAGGTCTGGATGTCTTGGCGGAGGTGCTCTGGAGAGGACGTCGCTACACGTTTGCGTGCGATGATCATCTCGCCTCCTAGATGACCGTTGTACTTTCGGAATGCTGGTGTCTCTGGAACTTTCCAGCCATCCTCGGACAACTGCTGATTTACATCCTGCCTCTGTGGTGGTCCCACGAGGGTTTCCGCAAAGGCCATGAGCTTATAGTGGTCGCGATACTCGTGAACGTACTTGGCAGCCTGGGGGCCCCAGGCTGTGATATTGGAGAAGAGGAGACGGGCTGCGTCACCCACTCGAGGGGCGTGACTGAAACAACCATCAGCGCCGGCAGGGCGCCGAGACTTGCCCAGCGTCCTGTGCCCGACCTCCTTGGCCGCCGTAGCCAGGCTGCCCGCTCCAACCGCTTTCTCGGCCGTGACCGCCGCGAGTGCTGCCTCGGCGGCCTGGGCGGCGGCCGCCTGCTGCTCAGCGGAGGTGGGCTTGGCGGCCTTAGGGGCCTGGGCAGGCTGGGCGGCGGCGTTCTCCTGCTGCGGAGGGTCTGGTGGTACTCCCGCTCCTTCGGTGTTCTTGCGCTTCTTGCTGGCGGGAGCCTCGACTGTGGCGCGCACCGTCTTGAGGAGCTCCCGGAGGCGCTGCTGTCCCTCCTGCATATCCTTCTGGTGGCGTTCGGGATCAGCCTTCCATGCGAGTAGCGTCTGCTTCGCATCGTCGTCATACCGATCGAGATCCTCGAACAGCTGCTCATCAAAGGCGAAGACGAACCGCTTGCCGTCGGAAGTGGTGGGGTTGGACCTCTGGATTGTCTTGACCTCGTACGCACGGACCGCCTCGATACGCTCCGACTCAGCCTGGACTGAGATGGCCGCCTGGTCGAGCTGCTCCTGCTTGCATTGTTCGAGGTACCCCTGGGCGGCCTGGAGGCGGACCGACAACGTGTGCAACTTACGCTTTTCCTGCTCATCCGTCCTGATCGCCTTAGCCATTGGGAGGTGTACTGCCTCGGGCTGGTCCTGAGCGGCGATTTGCTGGGCTTTCGTGCGGTCCTCAATCTCCTTGGCGAGTGCAACCCCGGTGGGCGACTCGCGGATCTCTGACTGGAGCTTCTCCAATAATAAGAAAAGGTGGTGCTGGTCGGAGGAAGACTGAGCCCACGGGGCACGGCGTGGGGCCTTGGGGCCCTTGGCCCTGACATCGCCGCGCTTGCAGGCGTTGAGCGGGGAGTGGCGGTGGTGGCATTCGTACCCATTCTGGATGATGCGCCAGTCGAAGGACCAAGTCCCATATTTGGTACATGTGTTCCACGGCTTGCCAAAGCGTCTCATGAGAGAGACGAAGGAAGACTGAATGTGGGGGCCCAACTCCCGCAGTGAAGGGTCAAATAATCGACGTCTGGCCGCGAACTAGCGGTATCCGTTCTGTCCCCAGGGGAACAAGGCATCTTGAGCCAAACTGGCTACGGAGGGTCTGGTGCCGGGGCCGCGGAAGCAGCAGGAGGAGGAGGAGGGGGAGGAGGAGGAAAAGGAGGAGGAGGAGGAGGAGGAGGAGGAGCAATCCCTCCCCGCGCCACGTATGCCTCGCGCCCCGCTAGGCCAGCAGCAGTGCCAGATTGGTAGAACCTCTGCCGATTGCAGAGCGGGGCTCGACTAAGCCCTCCACGATGGGCCCAAACTCAGCCGCGTCGTAGATGAAGACCTTACTGGCACGTGCTCAAGCGAAGTCCGTTCCCCTTGTCGGCAGCCCCTGCGTCTGCTGAGGACCAGGGGGGGGAGGGAGGGAGGGAGGGCGGCGGATGATGAGGAGGCGGCTACACAAGGGAGTGCTCCGATCATCAGGTCGCACGGCTCTCCCTGAACACGTCCTCTGCCGCAGCCCCGCCTCGTCGAGAAAGACATGGAAGACTTTTCTCCTCCTCATCCTCCTCCACCTCCTTCTCTTCCTCCTGCTGCTCCTCCTGCCATTGCTCCTCCTCCCTCGTCCTCCATTCTCCTCCTCGCAACTCCTCGCTCCTCCTCCTCCGCACTCCTCCTCCCTCTTCCTCTTCCTCCTCCGCCTCCTCCTCCTCCTCCTCTTCCTGCTCATCCTCATCCTCCGCCTCGTCCTCCTCCTCAGCCTCGTCCTCGTCCTCGTCCTCGTCCTCCTCCTCCTCCTCCTCCTTCCTCCTCCTCCTCCTCCTCCTCCTCCTCCTCCCTCCTCCTCCTCCTCCTCCTCCT
Source organism: Prorocentrum cordatum (assembly GCA_963575745.1). Classification (NCBI taxonomy): domain Eukaryota; class Dinophyceae; order Prorocentrales; family Prorocentraceae; genus Prorocentrum; species Prorocentrum cordatum. The sequence continues at coordinate 73,248 of CAUYUJ010016272.1, forward strand.
CCTCCCTCCTCCCTCCTCCCTCCTCCCTCCTCCTCCTCCTCCTCCTCCTCCTCCTCCTCCTCCTCCTCCTCCTCCTCCTCCTCCTCCTCCTCCGCCTCCTCCTCCTCCTCCTCCTCCTCCTCCTCCTCCTCCTCCTCCTCCTCCTCCTCCCGCGCGCGTGCCGATGAGCGTGCGCGCGGGGACGCGGAGGGCCAGGAGGCCTTCCCGCACGAGAACTCTGGCGATGCGGCGCGATCCTCGGGCCCCATCTGCTCGGACCTCGTAGATCGCACTCACCCAGTGGGGGCGATCCTCCCAATAGACTCGCCCACTCGGGACCGCAAACGGGCGATCCTCGTAGATCTACCCCTAACCCGGACCCGTCTGCTCGGACCCGCTCAGATTCGGCGATGCGGCGCGCTCCTCGAAGCCACCTGCTCGGACCCACTCGGGGGAGGGGGGAGAGCCCAGAATCGAATCGATGAGTCGCATGTGCGATCGAGGAGGAGTCGGATCGGCGGACATCGGCAGCCGAATGGGGAGAAATCGAATCAGCGGAAATCGGCAGGCTAGCCGGCAGGCTGGTAGGCCTTCGTTGAGAAACCGGAATCCGACGAACCGGAATCCCAAGTCGAATCGAGTCGGAATCGAAGCCCTCGGAATCGAGTCGAATCGAAGCGAAGGAATCGAATCGAGCCCTGGGAGGGGGAGGCGCGCGTGCGAGGAGGGCATACTGTCTTTGACGTTCGTCGTTACTTTTGAGGCTCATTCGCGCGCCCACGTCGCCGGCGACTGGGCTCGCCCCCGAGGTTCTGGTCGGACGCGCCCAGCGACTAATCAGCGAAAAATTCGATTGTAGCATTTAAGTCTGGGCCTGTGGTATCTTGCTTCGGGCCCCGAGGCCATCAGCCAAAGAGCCCGCGGGACAACCAACAAAACTGCCCCCCGGGATTGGCTCCAGAGTCCGGAGGGCTACGCCATAACAAAATTCAGGAGTTCAGATATCTGGGTTGGAGCGGCCTCTCCCGGAGGCCCTGTGGGGGGCGGGGCTGGGATGAGGATGAGGACGATGGATCGGCCCGCCTCCGAGGAGGCAGGTCTGAGATGAGAGTGAGGACGATGGGGAGGACGAGGAGGAGTCCCAGGAGGAGGAGGAGAAAGAGAAAGAGGAGGAGGAGGAGGAGGAGGAGGAGGAGGAGGAGGAGAAGGAGGAGGGAGAGAAGGGAGAGGAGGATGAGGAGGAGGAGGAGGAGGAGGAGGAGGAGGAGGAGGAGGAGTAGGAGGAGGAGGGGGAGGGGGAGGATGAGAGTGACGACGATGAGGAGGATGAGGAGGACCAGAGTAAGCCAAAGATGCGTCAACGATGCTGTACGTAATGCACCCACCGGTCCCAAAATCCCCTCCTCACAAGTCCTGCTGGCATTGCCTTTCACAGCGGGAACCTCCCCCTTGGAAACACGAGCGCCCCGCACGCCTGCGACTCGGGCGAGGGCCCCGCTGTGAGAAGGAGCCGCCCTGACGAGTGCGATGCTACCAGAGAATTGTCAGGACATATGTCCAGCGAGAGCCTCCTTTTGAGAAGGGGCCGTTCTCCAGCCGTGCATGCGCTGCACAAAACTGCATCGACATGTCGGTCCCTACCAGGAAAACTAAACGCGCACGTGGCTGGATTCACATTGCTGGCTGGCTGGATGCACATCTGCTGGATGCACATCTGGGGGACCCCTGTGCATGGCCAACAATGGGCCAGGCGCTGGAAAGACATGCGGCCACGTGCGTATCCAGCTCTCGCCCCAGCCGGTCGAGTCCTGTGTGTCCAGTACCTGTCAAATAAGAGACCAAGTCTCAAGCGAGAGAGACCCGCTTCGAAACAGAGCCACCCTCCGCCTTTCTGAATGTTGCACTGTTTTGCACATCTGGTGGTAGATATTGAAATCGCGAGTGAAGCCCACAACTCAACCAAGAATCGCCCTCCACCCGTGTGGTCGTTGCACAACATTACGCTTCGGGCCGTACAGTTGGATGAGGTCTCAAATTTGAAAAAAAGGGTCGCCCTCCATCCTTGTAAAGTTGGGAGTTCTAAAAAGGCACATGCGCTGCGGCAGGAGCTGAATTTTGAAAAGGAGCCGCTCCCCGTCCTTTTAACTGCGAAAACCATTTCAGACGAATGCGCGCATCGTTACGGCAGGTTCGCGTCGTGTCGACCCAGGCGTTGGTTCCTGACACCGCGGGGATCGTTCAAACTTGACCGACGGACGTTCCATGAAGGCCGGATCGTTCAACGACAGGCCGACTCTGGGCCACGGGCGGCGTTCAACCTTGAACGCCCGCGGCGGGGTCGCAGCGAGTCGACAGGACGCAAACCTACCGTAAATACGCAACAACAAGCACTGACTGAAAGCGAGCCGCCCGTCATCTGTGCAACTGTTCGGGGTGGTGTGGCCTTCGGGGTCATCAGCGATGGGGACGTCTCCGGCGACACGCCCAGGCCGCCCGATCGGCATGCTTGGTGGCGAGGCGCGGAGGAACTGCTCAGAGGCAACAGGGACGAAGAGGAGGAGGAGGATCTTTCTTTCGGTTTTGTTCCTCCTCCTCCTCCTCCTCCTCCTCCTCCTCCTCCTCCTCCTCCTCCTCCTCCTCCTCCTCCTCCTCCTCCTTGGAGGAGGAGGAGGGAAAGGAAGAGGCTCAGAAACGAGGGACCCAACCGCGCGCCCCTGCAATGCAGGCTGATGCTCCGCGCCAAGGGTTCTGCTGCCAGGAAGCGCACTCGCTGGAATAAGAAGGCGCTGCGCGGGACACGTGAAGCAATTGCGCAGATCCCCGACGAGCGTGAACCTCCCCTGGGCTGCTCCAACGCCCGTCTTGCACGCCGACGGCCCCGCCCCGCCCCGTCAGCATATAGCGTCGAGGACGCGGGCGGGCGACGCGGGAGCGGTCGCTCGCCTGGGCGATTCTGGGGCGGCCGCCCGCACAAACAAAAAGAACAAGGGCAAAACATGTTTTTTTTGGTGACAAATTAAATTTTTGGGAGGGACCAGCGATTTTTTTAACCAACGACTCTATGTTTGACCCAAAAACTCTGTGGACCCTAAATAATGTTTGGACCCCCCATGAAAATTCTTTTGACCTCAAAAAAATTATGTGGACGCCCCGGCCGAGCCCCGTCCCCTGGGCCATTTCCAGCACCGGACCCGACGCCGCCTCGACGCCGGCCCAGCGCCCAACCTCCTCTCTGCCCAAGCCCAGCTCGGTTTCGACCCTGGCTCGTTGGCCCGATACCCCTGCCCGCAGCACTGGATCGGCCCAAGCACAGCTCTATGCCGACCCCGCGGGGGCCCCGTTCGACCCGACACCTGGCCCGGCCCTGGCCCAGCCCCGCTGGCCCAGCTGTGGCTCTGTGCAGCCCAGCCTGGGCATGCAATCGAAAGGTAAGTGGAAAATAGTTGCGCCGCCACGGGCTCTCTCGCGGCTGTTTGAAAAATATGCCAGAAACAAGTGTTCACAACAGGCGCGTAACAAGCGCGGGGGAGTCGCCGATGTTTTGACGATGCTTCTATGTATACGTCCGCCACTGTGCCTCGAGGCACGAAGTGGATTCTCTGTGGTCAGGACCCTGTGATTATTATCCGTAAGGGCTTCGCCCCCTGCCGCCGCCCCACTCTCTCGGAGAATGGGCAACGCAAGAGCGAAATCATGAGGCCTTGGCACCGCCGTGAAGCAGCGTCGGGACTTCACGCGAAGACGATGAGTAATCGGCAAGACAAATTGAGATTCTGATGATATTGTTGAATTCGGTGTTGTATTTCGAGCTTGCTCGCTTATGCTGTGCAAAAAGGTTTTCTACGAAGTATTGACATGTTGCAGATCCCATGTGTTTTTTACCCTGACCCCGCCGATCTGCGTGAGGGGCGCCACCGAATTTCAAGACATGTATAGATATGTTGCAAATCCAATGAGTTTTTCGACTCTGACCCCGCCGATCTACATGAAGAGTGCCACCGAATTTCAGAAGTGTGGCAAATCCCTTGTGTTTTTGGACCCTGACCCCGGCGATCTGCGTGAGGAGTGCTTCCAATTTTGAGAAATGTGGCAAATCCGATTGGTTTTCCAACCCTGACCCCGCCGATCTGCGTGAGGGGTGCTAGCGAATTTTAAAATGTTGCGAATCCCATTTGTTTTTCGACCCTGATCCCGCCGATCTACGTGAGGGGTGCTGCCATGTTTCAGAAATGTGGCAAATCCCATGTGTTTTTGGACCCTGATCCCGCCGATCTGCGTGAGAGGCGCCGAGGAATTTCAGAAATGTGGCAAATCGCATGTGTTGTTCGACCCTGACCATGCTCTGTATGAGAGGCGCCGCCGGATTTCAGAAATGTGGCAAATCCCGTTGGTTTTTGGACTCTGACCCCGCCGATCTGCGTGAGGGGTGCCACCGAATTTCAGACATGTGGCAAATCCCTTGTGTTTTTGGACACTGAGCCCGCCGATCTGTGTGATAGGTGTCAATTTCGACCCCCCCAGAAATTCTGGGACCCCTCACGGAAGGTGCTAACCAGAGCAGTTTCCGGCTCCACCCCTTCGCGCGGTCTACAACAAGGAACGGGAAGCAACATGAAGCATAACTGTAACAGTGGAAACTGGAACTGGCGCAGGGAACAGCAATCCCTGAGCCTACAGCTTGGTGGCCCCACAAGGGGGGGGCTGGCGGATTAGTGTTCTCAGGGCTTGGGCCCCAAATTCTAAAAGTTCCTGGGCGCTCCCGCGCGCTCATGGGCTGGCTCGCGTGACCTTTCCAAAGGCCAGGGGGCCCGAAGACGAGCCCAGAGGGGCAGCGCCCAAGAGGGTCCAAGAGGCCTCCAAGACAGCCCAAGAGCGCTCCAAGACGCCCAAGATGGCCCCAAGACTGCCCAAGAGGCTACAAATACGCCCCAAGAGCGCCCCAAGAGGACCCCCAGGAGGGCCCAAAGAGGCAGATATCATGAATTTGTCCTGTGTTTTGTTTACGTTCTCACGTTTTCAAGCTTCCGACGCTCCAAGATGGCCCCAAAGGCGGCCGAAGAGGCCCCCAAGAGGGCCCCAAGACGGTCGAAGAGGGACCCGAAACGGCCCAAGAGGCGCCCGCGATCGCCCAAACGGGCCCCAAGACGGCCCCAAAAGGGGCCTAAGAGGGGGAACGCGAACCGACAATTCGACCCTTCCGCCCCAAGAGGCTCCCAGAAGGCCCCAAGAGGGAGACCCCAAGAGGCCCCCCTAGAGGCCCAAAAAGAGGCCCCCAAGAGGCCCCAAAAGGGAGTCCCAAACGGCCCCCAAGAGGCTTCAAAACTGCCTCCGAGAGGCCCCCGAAAAGCCGCGCCGCGATATCTAAACGACATCCAAGAGGCCTCGAACCCACAGCCCGGGCACGGTGGCGGGATGGGCCGAAAGCCACCAGACCTGGGCCGGCACAGAAACGGAAAGAGCGGTTCAGAAACAGAAACCGAAATTACTCACACCACCGTTCGTACTGGGAGTCTTGGCGTTGAGAGCTTGTTACATCACCCCTCGCTCTTGGGAGCCTTGGTGTTCAGAGATTGTTGCGTTGCCGCCCGTTCCTGAGCCTTAGCTGGGCCTTGGTGTCAGGAACTTGTTAAGTCACCGCTCTGGAGCCTTGGTCTTATCAGCTTGTTTACGTCACCGTTCGCTCTTGGGAGCCTTTGTGTGAAGAGCTTTCTGCGTTACCGATCGCTCTTTTTTAGGCGTCTCTGGGCCTTCTTGGGAGTCCTACTGGGGCCCTTTTGGAGTCATCTTGGGGGTCTCTTGGGGGCCTCTTGGGGCTTCTTGGGGGGCTCTTGGGGCCTCCTGGGAGCTTCTTGGGGCGACAGGCTAGTCTTTTCGGTTCGTGGTCCCCTCTTGGAGCCGTCTTGGGGCCCTCTTGGGCCGTCTTGGGCGCCTCTTGGGCCGTCGTGGGGCCCTCTTGTGCCGTTTTGAGGGCCTCTTGGGAGCCTCTTGGGCCGTCTTGGGGCGGTCCTGGGGGCCTCCTGGGCCGTCCTCAACGCCGTGAAAGGCGAAAAGCTGTGTATGCTAAAAATGCACGTTTTCCCAAACGGAAATCCATGATTTTGGCCTCTTGGGGGCCTCTTGGGACGCCTCTTGGGGCTTCTTGGGGGGCTCTTGGGGCCTCCTGGGAGCGTCTTGGGGTGAGAGGCTAGACTTTTCGGTTCGTGATCCCCCTCTTGGGGCCGTCTTGGGACTCTCTTGGGCCGTCTTGGGCGCCTCTTCGGCCGTCTTGGGGCCCTCTGGGGCCGTTTTGGAGGCCTCTTGGGAGCCTCTTGGGCCGTCTTGGGGCGGTTTGGGGGGCCTCTTGGGCCGTCGTTAACGCCCTCAAAGCCGATAAGCCGTATATGCTAAACATGTATGTTTCCCAAACGGAAGTCAATGATTTTGGCCTCTTGGGGGCCTCTTGGGGGCCTCTTGGGGGGCTCTTGGGGCCTCCTGGGAGCTTCTTGGGGCGAACGACTAGACTGCCCGGTTCGTGGTCCCCCTCCCCTCGTGGGCCGTCTTGGCCGCCTCTTGGGCCGTCTTGGGGCCCTCTCGGGCCGTTTTGGGCGCCTCTTGGGAACCCCTTGGGCCGTCCTGGGGCGGTTTGGGGGGCCTCTTGGGCCGTCGTCGACGCAGTGTCGCGTATGCTCAACATGCAGGTTTCCCGAAGGAATATCAATGATGTTGGCCTCTTGGGGCCCTCTTGGAACGCCCCTTGGGCGCCTCTTGGGGCGTCTTGGAGGCCTCTTGGGCCGTCTTGGGCTCTTTTGGACCGTTTTGGGGCCTCTTGGGCCGTCTTGGGGCGGTCTTGGGGGCCTCTTGGGCCGTCGTCAACGCAGTGAAAATCGAAAAGCCGTATAAGCTAAAATATAAGTCTTCCAATGGAAAATCAATAATGTCGGCCTCTTGGGGCCCTCTTGGGACGCCCCTTGGGCGCCTCTTGGGGTCCTCTTGGGGGCCTCGTGGGCCGTCTTGGGCGGTCTTGGGCTCTCTTCGAGCGCTCTTGGGCCGTCTTGGGGGGGAACCCGAAAACATGCAAAAACCATAGGGAAAAGGCCCACAACGGCCATCAAACCCGTTTGCTCTCCGTACGCCCCCCCCTGGACCCCCCCCTTAAAGGGCTTCGCCCAACACACAACGTCATCACTCGTACCTCGCTCTTTCCGTTTCCTTATTCTGGCGCAGCAACGGAAAGAGCGCTTCAGAAACAGAAACCGAACTTACTCACACCACCGTTCGTACTTGGAGCCTTGGCGTTGAAAGCTTGCAACGTCACCCCGCGCTTTTGGGAGCCTTGGTGTTCAGAGATTGTTGCGTTGCCGCCCGTTCCTGAGCCTTGGCTGGGCCTTGGTGTCAGGAACGTGTTACGTCACCGCTCCCTGCTGGGAGCCTTGGTCTTATCAGCTTGTTTACGTCACCGTTCGCTCTGGGGAGCCTTGGTGTGAAGAGCTGTTTGCGTTACCGATCCCTCTATTTTAGGCTTCTCTGGGCCGTCTTGGGGGTCCTATTGCGGCCCTTTTCGAGCCCCTTTGGGGGCCTCTTGGGGGCCTCTTGGGGGCCTCTTGGGGCTTCTTGGGGGGCTCTTGGGGCCTCCTGGGAGCTTCTTGGGGCGAAAGGCTAGACTTGTCGGTTCGTGGTCTCCCTCTTGGGGCCGTATTGGGGCCCTCTTGGGCCGTCTTGGGGGCCTCTTGTGCCGTTTTGGGGCCCTCTTGGGTCGGTTTGGGGGCCTCTTGGGAGCCTCTTGGGCCGTCTGGGGGCGGTCTTTGGGGCCTCTTGGACCGTCTTCAACGCCGTGAACGCCGAAAAGCCGTGCATGGTAAAAATATACTTTCCCCCATAGGGAATTAATAATGTTGGCCTCCTGGTGGCCTCCTGGGGCGCCTCTTGGGGGCATCTCGGGGCTTCTTGGGGGGCTCTTGGAGCCTCCCGAGAGCGTCTTGGGGCGAAAGGCTAGACTTTTCGGTTCGTGGTCCCCCTCTTGGGGCCGTCCTGGGGCCCTCTGGGGCCGTCTTGGGCGCCTCTTGGGCCGTGGGGGGGCCCTCTTGGGCCGTTTTGGAAGGAGGATGACGAGGATGACGACGAGGATGCTCTTCTCCCGCCGCGACGACAGTGATCACCTCATTGTCGCTGCGGCGGAGTGGGAGGAGGAAGAGCTTTACTGCAGGCCTGGTGGCAAAGGGGGAGGGAGGACGAAGAGGAAAACAAAAACAACGCGGATGCGAACGATGCTGGCTGGCTGGCTGGCTGGCTATTCTGCTTATCAGAAGCAAGCGGCGGCCGCAGGGCGCGTGAGAGTACGTAGTGTGTTTCCTCAGGTGTCAAACATTCGCAGTCAACCCCTTTCCGACGATCAACACGAAACACCTCAATCGCTTCGCGCGAGGAGGGCGAGGAGGGCGAGGACGAGAAGGGCGAGGAGGACAACGAAAAGAACTAAGAGGGCGAGGAGGAGCAGGAGGGCGAGGAGGAGGACGAGGACTACGAGGACAAGGATGAGGACGACGAGGGGGGCAAGCATGAGGACGACGCATCAACGATGCTGCAATAAACCCTCCCTCCAGGTTTCCTCTTCATAGGCCCCTGCAAGAATGATTTGCATGGCCTCCAGGCGCCCCCTTGAAAACAACCGTCTGGACATTCTCAGTTGCCCCAGAGCACCATTCCTGGGACGTTAACAGCGCGAATCCACGTGACTGTTGCGTCCTGACAATCCTAAACCGTGCCAGAACATCATGCCTGATGCTTAAACCCTATAAGATGCGCGCGGCGCTAGGGCGAAAGCCACATGTTGAACAGGAACCACCCTTCACCTTCGAAACTGCTGCAAACTTTTGCAACGAGTGCGCGCGGCGCTCAAGCAAGAACCACATGTTGAAAACCACCCGCCCTTCATCCTTACAACTACTACACACTCTTGAAAATAATGTGCGCGACGCTCACACGAGATCCCCAGTTTGGAAACAACCCGCCCTCCGTCCTCCCAGCTGCTACACATTCTTGAAACGAAATGCGCACGCTGCGCGCGGCGCTAAGACAAGAGCCACATGTTGAAAACCATCCATCCTCCGTCCTTGAGGCCAATTCTTCAAACCTCTAGGATCAGACATGGTGAGGAATTCTCAGGCGAAACGCCCAGCCCGCCCTACTGACACGTCTGAGGATGCGACAGGGAAAAGTTGTGTTTAAGGACAAGGATTAGAAGAGGCCGAGACAGAGGAAGAGGGCGGAGGAGGAGGACGACGAGGAGGACAAGGAAGACAAGGAGGACGACGAGGAGGTGGACGAGAAGGACGAGGAGTTCGAGGACGAGCCTCGTCCTCTCCTGGTCGAGGAGAGGACGAGGAGGACGACGAGGAGGACGAGGGATGAGCGCGAGGAGGAGGGGGAGGAGGAGGGTGAGGAGGACAAAGACGGCTGAAAGGAGGACGAGAACAAGGAGGGCAAGGAGGAGAAGGAGGAGGAGGCGCTGCCAGGCCGCCCCCCCCCATCTCCCGAGGCGCCGGCGCGTAGCGGCGCGTTGGCCAGCACACCCGCGCCCGGGCTCGCGGCGGCCGCGCGGGTGGCTATGGCCTTCTCGAGGACGGGCAGGAGCCTCCCCTTTTGCCATCCGCAGGGCGCCCTGTGGCAGAGAGGGGGACGAGGTTGAGGAGGAGGAGGATGAGGAGGCGGAGGAAGAGGAGGAGGAGGAGGAGGAGGAGGGAGGAGGACGAGGAGGAGGAGGAGGAGGAGGAGGAGGAGGAGAAGGAGGAGGAGGAGGAGCGGAGGAGGAGGAGGAGGGAGGAGGAGGAGGAGGAGAGAGGAGGAGGAGGAGGAGGAGAGGAGGAGAGGAGGAGGAGCAGGAGCAGGAGGAGAAGGAGCAGGAGGAGGAGGCGGGGGAGGAAGAGGAGGGCCTCCCAAACGCAAGGGGCACTACCACGACGGAGGCGACGACGACGGCGGCGACGCGCACAACGACCACGACGACTACGACGACGACGGCCACGACCACGACGACGAAAAGCCGTCGTCGTCGTCGTCGTCGCTGTCGTCGCCTTTGTCGTCGTAGTGGTGGTCGTCGTTGTCGTCCGTCGTCGCGGGTGTTGCCGTCGTCGGTGTGGTCGCCGCCGTCATCGTCGTACGTTATCCGGTAAAGCGTGTCTTCGGTGAGAAATGCATGCCGCCAGCAAAAGGACCCCTTCAATGAACGACCGCTCTTTGCCATCAATGTGTTTAAAACTGTCCCTGGGAAAACCGAGAAATTCGATACCTCTGCTTCCCGAACCCCTTCCCGGGGGGCGCTCTGACCAGAACCTCGCGGTGAATCCAGCCGTGGCGACGAGGGCCTCCCAGGAGGCCCAAGAAGCTGCAAACGGGGCACAAATGACCAATATCGGCACCTTTTCCCCGGGTACCTTTGCCCCAGAAGCCCCGACCACTTCCCCGTGGGTAGTTTTTCGCCCCAGATCCGTTTTTGATGGCCCCAGGGCCCGACACGGGCCCCAGACGCCGAAATCCAGGAGAGACTCCACAAGATTGACACAAGCAGATCGTCGGCCATCTGGGTGTCTGCCCTGCCCCCCGCGCCTGTCGCACCACGGGCAGCCCTCGCGGGAGAACACCATCACCACCTGCGGGCGGCGCGCGGCGGGGTCGCGGGCCGCCGTCGGGAACCCCGGCGCCGACTCGAGCAAGTCTGCGGGCCAGGGATTTGTACAGGTCCACCGCCTGGGGAAACGACGGCAACCCCAGCGGGCGGTGGGCATAAGCATATTCGGGGCGAGGGGGGCTCGAATCATCCCATCCACCGCCTGACGAGGTCCCCGAAGACCGATCCCCCCAGGCGGTGGAAATGAATAAGTCGGGCCCATGGGGGACGGGCGAAGGGTTAGCCGTTTCTGGAATTCTCAACCCGTGTGGGCGCCGAACACGAAGCCAGGACTGGGACAAAGTCGGACCGAGATGAATCGAGGTTCTCCGCGAACCAGCGGTAGCATCCGCCGGGCGCCGCGGCCCCTCTGAAGCGCTCCAGAACGCTCTGAATAACCAGTGGAGTCGGAGGCACCACCACCCTTTCAAGCAATGTGGAGCTGGTTTGGAAAATATGTCTTGGTCCGCACCCTCGCGTGGAAAGCGCCTGCAATGGCCCCGCGCAGACCGCGCATCCACTCCTGGCTGCGAACGAACGCGCGTGGCGTTGTCAACTATTTCCGCGCAACTCACTCACCGATGGCGTATTTGCCCCCTCCCCGGTTGAGCCCACTGCCATTGTGGCCGTGGGCCCTGCCGCGGCGACGAGGTCCACAGATCCCACGGCGGCGGCGCCGAGTTGAAGATGGACTCTGATAAAAAGAGCACGTAATTATTACAACTGGCAAACCATAGTTTAAGACATGCGCCAGACTTATATGTCTGAATCACGAACGCATTTCTTGACATACGCGACTACGCATTAACTCTTCGACTCCGAACTGCGAATATAATACACATAGATATACATAGACACATATACATATATACATATATACGCATATGTCCATATACGCGCAGCCCCCCCAGCACCCATTAATTTTGGATCGGAATCTGAGCTCTCCGTTCGTACTCTGACTGATCATCTACTATCTTCGCATCCGTGCGTGCTCATCCATCTGGAATATTCGTCAGTTACCCGCTGCTTTCTCATGCTGGAATCTACTTGGAATCAGCAGGATTGGGACCTGCTCAATTCGAATAAGATCCGAATGATATTTGACAAGGAATCCAATCGGACACAGCTGGAGCTGGGATCTGCTCAATGTCACATAGATTGTAATGCGACTCCAATTCAAATACACTTGGAATCCGCTGAACTTAGGATTTGCTCAGCTGCTCAGTTCCAACTAGATTTTGAATAGATTCCAATAGGGGTCCAACTGGAATCAACTGGGTTCGTGATCTGCCCAAGTCGAATGTGATGTCATTCGGTTCAATCAGGAATAAACTTGAAACCAGCTGTAGATGGGATCTGCTCCATTCCGCTGAGATTCTAATTCGATTTCAACAGGAATCAGATCGGAACCAGCTGGGCCTAGGATCTGCACAATTCAAATGGGATTCTAATTTCAATTCACTAGTCACCTACTTGGAATCAGCTGGACCTGTTTTCTGCTCGCTCACTTCCACTTGGATCCGGTTTCGATTGCAATCAGAGACGCACTTGGACCCAGTTGGATCTGTGATGTGCCTAATTCCAATCAAATTCTCAGTCCCACTAGAAATCAAACTGTATCAAGCTGGCTGTTCCAATTCAATTAAGATTCAATGGGATTCCAAAATAATTCTGCCTTAAACCACCTGAATAGTGGACCTGCTCCACCCCAAGTAGACCTGACATAGATCCCACGAGGAATCTATTTGGAATCAGCTGGACCTGGGACCTGCTCAATTCTAATTCGGTTCTAATTCGATGTCAATCAGGATCCGTTTGGAATCATCTGGGTCTTGGATCTGCATCGTGTCACTTCGGTTCCCAGCATATCCCCATAGGAATACATTCTCAGTCAGCTGCGCTTTGGATATGCTCAAGTCTCCTCAAGGTTTAGTCGGTCCCAAGAGGAATCTAATCATCAGCTGAATCTGGCTTCCGCCTCTCCCCAGTGTTTCAATCATGTCCCAATAGGAATCGAAGTGTGATCAGCTCGATATGGAACCTGCTTCCTTTCTGCTCTCTCTCTCTCCCTCTCTCTTTCTCTATCTTGCTCCCTCTCTGTCTCTCTCTCTCTCTCTGTCTCTGTCTCTGTCTCTCTCTGTCTCTCTCTCTCTCGCACTATGTGTCTCTCTCTCTCTCTCGTTTTCTCTCTCTCTCTCTCTCTCTCTCCCTCTCTCTCTCACTCTCTCTCTCTCTCTTATTTCTCTTTCTCGTTCTCTTTCTTTTAGGCGCAACGGGCGCATGGCACAACCGACGGGGGTGATCTGTGAAACAGATCATCTGCCGGGCGATGGCCATAACGTTGCGCCTACACGTATGCCGCGGGAGCTCTCAAGAGCTGCTGTGGGATACGTTGGGTGCAACGGGCGCATGGCACAGCCAACGGGGGTGATTTGTTATGACGTAGCCCTTCGATCTTGATCGGGTGCCTGCGAGCCTTCCGATTGCTGCTCGCAAAATCACATGCGTCCATGTTGCGTCATCGCCCCCGTTGTAGCAATCCTGCTGTACTTATGCCCCGCATTGCGCTAGGGTTGGGTACGTCGCCAAGGGAATGTGCGTGTGCTCTTTCTCTCTCTCCCTCTCTCTCTCTCTCTCTCTCTCTCTCTCTCTCTCTCTCCCAGACACCCGACGCAATCCATGTGAAAACGCAGGGTTTGCGACGTCGGTGATGCGCAAACCCTGCGATTTCTTTGGGGTTTCTCTGATTTCCGGTATGCTAATCCACCGCGCACGGCTTTTCATTTGGATGTTAAGGATTCCTTTGATTTCCAGCATTTGCGCAAAACGAACCTCGGGATCCCCAATAAGTCCAGGGCTCAGAACCCAAGGAATCCCAATGAAATCACAAGGGTCGCGACGCTGGTAACTCGCAAACCCTATGGTTTCATTGGAATTCCTGGGATTTCTGGGATGCAAATCCACCGCGCTCTGGTTTGTCACTGGGTTTCCTGGGGTTCCTTGGATTTCGGCCGTGGACCCTCGGGGGCCCCAGGCTTCGTCCTTTGGTTTGGCTCCAAGGCTGAATAACCATAGGAATCCAAATGAAAAAGCCAGTGCGTGGTGGATTGCATCCCAGAAATCACCAGACTCCCAGTGCAATCGCAATGTTTGCGCATCACCGACGCCGCGAACCCTGCGATTCCAAGGGGATTCCTTGGACTCTGCGCCCTGGACCTCCAGGGGATTCAAAGGTTGGTTTTGCTCCAGGGCTTGAAATCCCAGGACCCCCCGGAATCCCGATGAAAAATCCAGTGCGTGGTGGATTTGCATCCCAGGAATCAAAGAAATCCCGATGAAATCACGAGGTTTGCGCATCACCAGCGTCGCGATCCTAGTGAATTCACTGGGACCCCTGGGATTCTGAGCCCTGGACCTCCGACTCCTCCTCCTGCTCCTCCTCCTCCTGCTCCTCCTCCTCCTCCACTTCCTCCTCCTCCTCCTCCTCCTCCTCCTCCTCCTCCTCCTCCTCCTCCTCCTCCTCCTCCTCCTCTTCCTCCTCTTCCTGCTCCTCCTCCTCCTCCTGCTCCTCCTCCTTCTCCTCTTCCTCCGCCTGCTCCTCCTCCTCCTCCTGCTCCTCCTCCT
>CAUYUJ010016272.1:87592-102592 GCA_963575745.1 Prorocentrum cordatum
CGCGCCCGCCCCAAGGGGGCCCAAGAGCGGGTCTGAGAGGGTTCTAGACGACTTTCACGGCCAAGACAGACTGGCCCGGAAATGTCCGCATCCACTGCCTGTTCGGCTCCCCAGGCGGTGGACACGTGGCCGACTTTGGCGCCTTAGTTTTATTGCGAAGGCCTTACGTCTGGTGCCGCCGACCCTGAAGGGGGACGACGACGACGACGACGACGACGACGACGACGACGATGACGACGACGACGACGACAACGACAACGGCAGCGGCGGCGGCGACGACAACGTTGACGTGAGCCAGAGTCCTCAGGGATGCTTCTTAGGGTCTCTTCGGAATGCTCTCGGGGTCCTCCAGGGAGGACTTCTGGGGCCTCTTGGTAGCCCGTTGGGGCCTCTTGGGGACCTCTGAGGGCCTCTTCGGGCTTCCTCGCTTTTCTTTTTCCGCCACCGCAGGTCTTCTCAGAAGGCTCGGAAGTCCCCTGGCCTTCTGAGAAGTTTTCTGAGCCGTCCCCGAGGACACAGAAAACTTTTCAGGAGGCCAGAGGCCTTCTGAGAAGCCCCGTCGCCTTCTGAGAAGGCCTTCTCCTTCTCACTTCCCCCCTGGGCGCGCCGCCGAATTTAGTTTTGGGGTCCTAACTCGGGTCTCTGGCGGCCGTTCGGGCGCAGCCGCTGGAACGCAACCCGAGGGCGAAAAACCGCCAAGAAGCTGCGAAAACGCCCGAGAACCCCGACCTTCGAACCTCGAAGAACTTCCCCCCCTCGCTCGCCGCCGACCTTCGCCGAGCTTCCTCCGGCTTTTCTGCCGGCGGGCCCGCGACCGCTCTGCTTCCGCCACTGACGACACTGCCGTTTCTGCTCGCACGACGCGCGCAGAGGAATGGGAGTCAGTGGTATCAGTTGTTGGCATGTGGGCAAATCCGCCTGTCCGGCGTGTGAGTTTCAAAGGCCCTCAGATATAGGATATAGCCTGAGCCTCAGCTCTTGAGCTTCGGCTCTGCTGGGGTGTGTGCCGGGGTGGCTCTGCTGGGGTAGGGATGGTGGTGGTGGTGGTGGTGGTGGTGGTGGTTTCGAGCCAATTTTGGTGGCGAAATCGGAGGTCCAGCTCACTCCGGGTCGGCCCCTCGCCCCAGAGAGCTCGAACGCGGGCTCATAAAAAACCCAGCGGCCGCCCAGACGGCCCACGAGGGTCCTCAGTGGCCGAAACATCGCTCCAAGACGCTCAATATGTTCCTCAGACGGCTCCAGAAGCCTACAACGTACCCTCCCGACACTTCCTAAGAGTGCCCTAAAACGGAAAATCTATCCCATTCCCTTAGGACAACGTTCATTTCTTGCATTTTCGCTTCTTCGGCCTTTGCAGTGTCCAACACTGCTCAAGAGACCCCCAGAACAGGCCCAGAGGCTCTCAAGAGGCCCCAAGTCGGTCCAAGAAGGGCCCAAGACGGCCCGGGAGGCCCCCAAGACAGCCCAAGCGGGCCCCAGGACGGGCCCAAGAAGCGCCCAAGAGGGCTCCATGACGGCCCCAGAAGGGCCCAGGACGGCCCAAGAGGCGCCCGGGAGGCACCAAAATGGCCCTAGGAGTCCCCGAGAAACGCCGAGAGGCTCCAAGTGGCCCTCAAGAGGCCCCCCAAAGGCGCCCCAAAGCGCCCCCGAAGGCTTAGAAATTACTTCCTACACGCCCCTAGGAGGCCTCCAGGATGCCTTCTGCATGCCCCCCAAGAAGCCCAAAAGGCCCCCAAGAGGCTCAACAGTCACCTCCAAGACGCCCCCCCCAGGAGGCCTCGATGATGCGTCGTAGAGGCCCCTCAAGAAGCCCACGCAATGGCTCCGAGCTGTTTCCAAATCACTTACGTTTGAACAAGTGCGCTGGGGCGAAAGCGTCCTTCTGACAGCGGGATCGTTCCGGATCGGCGGCACCAGCTGGAGGCCTCTACAACTGGAAGATTCGTACACGTTGTTCGGTTCTAATTCTTCGAGAGATCTCTGATTTGTTTGGGGGGGCCGAGATCCTTTCATGTCTAATTGTTCTATCCTGGGCCTCCTCCTGGCCACTAGGGGGCCACGAACAATTAGAAACGAGCAGAATTTGAAATGAGCACGATTAGAAATGAACCACGTGTACGTGTCCCGCACAAATCAAGATTTCCATAAAATACTACCAAACGGGCTTCGCGCGCGCATGTCGAAATCGTTCGAACGCCCTTGCGCGCGTGCCGTCGCGAGATTCCTCTGCGAAAGATGGGACGAAATGCGCGCGCGTCGTCGCGCGCGCATGCCGACATCCTTCAAAAACCTTCGGTTTCGGAAGGATTTAAAGATCGAGTGTCCAAACAACATATAAAGTCATAGGGTTTCGCAACACGGATTTTCAACAAAAGCGTGCGCGCGCGCTCTTGCGTCGCTGTCGTCGCCGTCGTCGTCGTCGTCGTCGTCGTCGTCGTCGTCGTCGTAGTCGCCGTCATCCCTCCTCCCTTGTCGTCGTCGTCGCCGTCGTCGTCCTCAGTTTTTCCTCGTCGTCGTCCTCTTTGGCGTCGTCGTCGTTTCCGTCGTCGTTGTCGCCGTGGTCGTCCTTCCTCCCCCCTCGTCGTCGCCGTCGTCCGTCGTCGGCGTCTCGTCGTCGTCCCTCCTATTTCGTCGCCGTCGTCGTCGTCGTCGTCGTCGTCGTGGTTTTCCCTCCTCCCTCGTCGTTGGCGTTGTCGGCGTCGCCGTCCTCCCTCCTTCTTCGTCGTTCGCGTCGTCGCCGTCCTCCCTCCTCCCTGGTTGTTGTCGTCGTTGTCGCCGTCGTCGTCCTCCCTCCTCCCTCGTCGTCGTCTTCGTTGGCGACGTCGTCGTCGTCGTCGTCGTCGTCTTCAACGTCGTCGTCGGCGTCGTCGTCGTCGTCGGCGTCATCGTCGTCGTCGTCGTCGTCGTCGTCGTCGTCGTCGTCGTCGTCGTTCGTTGTCGTCGTCGTCGGCGTCATCGTCGTCGTCGTCGTCGGTGTCGTCGTTGTCGTCGTCGTCGTCATGGTCGTCGGTGTCGTCGTCGTCGTCGTCGTAGTCGTCGTTGTCGTCGTCCTTCGTCGTCGTCGTCGTCGTCGTCGGTGTCGTCGTAGTCGTCGTTGGCGTCGTCGTCGTCCTTGTCGCTGTCGTCGTCGGCGTCGGTGTCGTTGCCAAGTGCCATTTGGTACCTACCGTCACGGTCTTAGGAAGTCTTGCGACCAAGTTGCGGGTGGGAGGGTGGGATGTTTGCACGAGCAGTGGAGAGGACAGCTTCAAGACAGTCAAAGTGAGTTTCACCGCATAGATGGCACCACGTAGGTTGGACCGCGCCGCATGCTCCACATATATTGTGACACGTAGATAGCATCACATATATTGCACAAGATAGATTGCACAGCATAGAGGCACACCATATGTTGCACCAAATTGCTCGCACCACATCGATTGCGCTATATTGCGCCACGTCGTAGACTGCATCGCAAAAGGTTGCACCACGTAGATTCTCCTTTTCAAAAAGGAGATAGGTTCTACCACCCTCCCCCCCCGGACTTATCCACTCACTGGGAACCGATGTAGAACACATAAGATTCTGACCCAATGTCCATCCTACCTTTGAGTTCGTACTATCCCAGCCAGGCCGGTATCGACCCCTCTTCGGTTCCCTTGGAAAAAACACTATGCGCACACATTCGTTTATCACAAATCTTAAATTTCCAAAAACCCCTTGCAAAAAAATGAGACGAAGTGCACACGCGCGCGTCGTCGCGCGCGCATGCCGGAATCCTTCAAAAATCTTGGACTTCAGAAGGATTTTAAAATCGAGTGTCCAACAAACACAGGGTTTCGCAACACGGATTGTCAACAAAAGCGTTTGCGCGAGCTCTCGCGAATTCTTGAGCAAACCAGCGGTTTTTCAAGATTTTCAAATATATGCTACCAAACGGGCTTCGCGCACGTCCGTGTCACACTCGTTCGAACGCCTTTGCGCGCGTGCCGTCGCGAGAATCCTCTGCAAAAACCGTCACGAAGTGAACACGCGCGCATCGTCGCGCGCGCATGCCGGAATCCTTGAAAAACCTCCGGTTTCGGAAGGATTAAAAAATCGAGTGTCCAAACAACAGAAAAAGACACAGGGCTTCACAACACGGATTTTCAACAAAAGCGTGCGCGCGCGTTCATGCGAATTCTTACGAAAATCATGAGTTTGTGTTTGGTATTTGTACATCTATGTACATATGTGTGTGTATATATAGATATATAAAAGTTTTCATAAAGTGCTACCAACAGGGCTTCGCGCGCGCAGATGTCGAAGTCATTCGAACGCCCTTGCGCGCGTGCTGGGGTGGCACGATCCGTGTCAAATATTACCATGCGAGCCACTCTCGCGCGTTTGTCGCGCGCGCATTTCGAATTCCTTCCAAAACCTTCATCACTGACGCGAAGACGCCGTCATCGTCATCGGCGTGATCAGCATCGGCGCCGTCATCGCCATCATCATCATCATCATCATCATCATCATCATCGTCATCATCATCATCATCATCATCATCATCATCATCATCGTGTCTACAATTTTCGCCGCCAACATCGCCACTATCATCGTCATCGTGTCTATAGTTGTCGACGCCGCCATGATACTGCACCCGCCCAAGCCGCCGACTCGCACTCAAGTGCACGCTGGGATGTGCCGAGCGGTCAGCACCACCGCGGCCTCGTTGGTCGCGCCAAGCTAGCTGGCCGCTGCGCGCGCGCATGCGCGGGCTGGCGCGGCCGCAGAGATGCACCAGCCAGCGCCAAGCACTCATCGCAATCGCTTCCACATGGGGTTTGCAAACCAAGTTGCGGGCGGGTGGGTGGGATGTTTGTGCGAACAGTGGAGTGGGCAACTCACTGCGAACAGCAATTCTTTTTTTGTCGTTGTTGTTGTTGTTGTTTTAATCGTGGAAAAACAGATAGGTTGTACCACCCTCCCCCCCGGACTTAATCATGTACTTTTTTCGTCGGGCAATTTGCACATGATTCCGCCCCATCGTCCATCCTGAATATAAATGTGCACCATCCCAGGGGGGCCGGTTTGCCCCCCCCCCCCCGCCATCCTTTGCAACAAATATATGCGCGCGCATTCGTTTATCAGAAATCATGCGTTTTCAAGACTCTTGTGCTAAACATGGGACTAAGTGCGCACGCGCGCGTCGTCGTTCGCGCATGCCGACATCCTTTATTTTTTAGTTTCGGCAGGAATTTTAGAAATCGAGTTTCCAAGAAATATACACAAACACAGTGTTTCGCAACACGGCTTTTCTATAAAAGCTTACGCGCGCGCTCTTGCGAAATCTTAAGAATACCACTTTTATAAACAATTCATACATACTTCCAAACGGGCTTCGCGCGCGCATGCCGAAATCGTTCGGGCGCCCTTGCGCGCGTGCCGTCGCGAGAATCCCTTGCACAAAACGTGACGAAGTGCACACGTGCGCGTCGTCGCGCGCGCATTCCGAAATCCTTCAAAACCTCTTGGTTTCGGAAGGACTTCAGGATCGAATGTCCAACAAACATATAAACAATTCGTGGTTTCGCAATGCGGATTTTCAACAAAAGCGCGTGCGCTCTTGCGAATTCTTAAGACAACCATGCATGTTTCAACACTTCATAGCATGCTACCAAACGGGCTTCGCGCGCGCGGGTGTCGAAATCGTTCGAACGCCCTTGCGCGCGTGCTGGGGTGGCACGATCCGTGTCAATTAATGCCATGCGAGCCACTCTCGCGCGTCTGCCGCGCGTGCATTCGAAATTCTTTCCAAAACCTGCATCGCCGACGCGAAGACGCCGTCATCGTCGTCGGCGTGATCGGCATCGGCGCCGTCACTGGCTGCCCCATCGTCGCTGTCAGCATTGTCGCCAGCATCGCTACTATCATTATTGTGTCTACCGTTGTCGACGTTGTCATGATACAGCGCCCGCCCAATTCGCCGACTCGCACTGAAGTGCACGCTGGAATGTGCCGAGCGGTCAGCGCCACCGCGGTCGCGTCGGTCGCGCCGAACTAGCTGGCCGCTGCGCGCGCGAACATGCGCGGGCTAGCGCGGCCGCAGAAATGCACCAGCCAACACCAAACACTCATCGCAATCGCTTCCACATGGGGTTTGCAAACCAAGTTGCGGGTGGGTGGGTGGGATGTTTGCGCGAGCAGTGGAGTGGGCAGCGTCAAGTTGAGGAATTGATTGGGTTTCCTTTCGAAAAAGAGAATAGACTTTGTCCCCCTTTCGGGTATGTAAATCATACATGATTCTGACCACATGTCCATCCTAAATGTGAAATTACAATGTCCCACAGGGGGCCGGTATCGTTCCCCCTGAGATTTTTTTATTATATATATACATGTAAAACCAATACGCGGGGGCATTTTTTGTTCTAGCATACGACTTTTTCGCGAAACGCTGGCAAAACATGGGACGAAATGCGCATGCGCGCGTCGTCGCGCGCGCATGCCGAAATCCTTCAAAAAACTTTTGTTTTCGGAAGGAATCCGAAATCAATTGTCCAAACATCACGTAAACACATGGTTTCGCAACACGATTTGCTAAAAATGCTTACGCGCGAACTCTTGCGAAATCTGAAGAAAACCATTGTTAACAACAAATATATTTTCACACCATGCTGCCAAAAGGGCTTCGCGCGAGCGCATGCCGCGTGTGCCGTCGCGAAAATCCTTTCTGCAAAAAAAGGACGAAGTGCAGACGCGCGCGTCGTCGCGCGCGTATGCCGAAATCTTTCAAAACCCATCGGTTTCGGACGGATTTCAAAATCGTGTGTCCAAAAAAAACGCAAGCTTTCGCAACACGGATTTTCAACAAAAGCGTGCGCGCGCGCTGTTGCGTCGTCGTCGTCGTCGTCGTCGTCGTCGTCGCCGTCTTCCTTCCTCCCGCGTCGTCGTCGTCGTCGTCGCCTACGTCGTCCTCTGTCTTTCCTCGTGTTCGTCGTCGTCGTCCTCTTTGGCGTCGTGGTCGTTTCCGTCGTCGTTGTCGCCGTGGTCGTCCTTCCTCCTCCTCCCTCGTCGTCGTCGTCGTCCGTCGTCGGCGTCTCGTCGTCGTTCCTCCTATTTCGTCGCCGTCGTCGTCGTCGTCGTCGTCGTCGTCGTCGTCGTCGTCGTCGTTGTCGCGTCGTCGTCGTCCGTCTTCCCTCCTCCCTCGTCGTCGTCGTCGTCGGCGTCGCCGTCCCTTTCCTCCTTCTTCGACGTCGCGTCGTCGTCGTCTCCCTCCACACCTCGTCGTCGTCTTCGGTTTTGGCGACGTCGGCGTCGTCTCGTCGTCGTACGTCGCGTCGGAGTCCGTCGTCGTCTTCGTCGTCGTGACGTCGCCGTCGTCGTCCGTCGTCGTCGTCGTCCGTCGACATCGTTGTTGTCGTCCGTCGTCGCCGTCCGTCGACATCCGTCGGCATCGTCGTCGTCGTCCGTCGTCGTCGTCCATCGACATCGTCCGTCGTCGTCGTCGTCAGTCGTCCGTCGTCGTCGTCGTCAGTCGTCCGTCGACATCGTCGTCGTCGTCCGTCGTCGTCGTCGTCCGTCGACGTCACCGTCGTCGTCCGTCGTCGTCGCCGTCGTCGTTCGTCGACATCGTCGGTCGTCGTCGTCCGGTAGTCGTCGTCCGTCTCGACCCTCCTATTTCCCTCGCCGTCGGTCGTCTTTGTGGGTCGCCGTCGTCGTTTGTCCGTCGTCGTCGTCGTCGTTCTTCCCATCCTCCCTCGTCGTTGTCAGTCGCGGCGTCGCCGTCCCTTTCCTTCCTTCGTCGTTCGCGTCGTCCGCCGTCCTCCCTCCTCCCTCGTCGTCGCGTCGTGTCGTCGTTGTCGCCGTCGTCGTCTGACGTTCGTGCGACGTCGCGTGTCTTCGTCGTCGTCGTCGGCGTCGGCGTCGTCGTCTTCGTCGTCGTCGACGTCGGCGTCCGTCGTCGTCGCCGCCGTCGTCGTCGTCGTCGTCGTCGTCGTCGTCGTTGTCGTCGTCGGCGTCGTTGACGTCGTAGTCGTCGTCGTCGGTGTCGGCGTTGTCGTCGTCGTCGGTGCCGTCTCGGCGTCGTCGCCATTTCATCGTCGTCGTCGTCGTCGGCGTCGGCGTCGTCGTCGTCGTCGTCGGTGTCGTCGTCGTCGTCGTCGTCGTTGGCGGCGTCGTCGGCGTCGTCATCGTCGTCGGTGTTGTCGTAGTCGTCGTTGGCGTCGTCGTCGTCGTTGTCGCTGTCGTCGTCGGCGTCGGTGTCGTTGCCAAGTGCCATTTGGTAGCCATCGTCACGGTCTGAAGAGATTTTGCAAACCAAGTTGCGGGTGGGTGGGTGGGATGTTTGCGCGAGCAGTGGAGTGGACAACTCACTGCGAACAGAAATTTGTTGCACCACATAGATGGCACCACCTAGATTCTCCTTTCTGAAAAGGAGATAGGTTCTGCCACCCTCCCCCCCCTGACTTAAAGACACCCCTTTTCGTCTTGCAATTTACATATGATTCTGCCCCACAGTCTATCTTAATTCTGAATTTACATTATCCCAGGGGGGCCAGTATCGCCACCCCCCACGCCATCCTTTGCAAAAGCTATTATGCGCGCGCACTCGTTTAACAAAAAACATAAGTTTTCAAGATTCCCTTGCAAACCATGGGACGAAGTGCACACGCGCGCGTTGTCGCGCGCGCATGCCGGAATCCTTCAAAAACCTTGGGTTTCGGAAGGGTTTCAACATCGAGTGTCCAACAAACATACAAACACAGGGTTGCGCAACACGGATTTCTAAAAAGGTGCGCGCGCGCTCTTGCGAATTCTTGAGAAAATCACAGGTTTTGCAACATGTTCATAACATGCTACCAAACAGGCTTCGCGCGCGCGTGCCGAAATTGTTCGAACGCCTTTTGCGCGCGTGCCGTCGCGATGCTCCCTTGCAGAAAATGTGACGAAGTGCACGCGCGTGTCGTCGCGCGCGCATGCCGCAATCCTTAAAAAGCCTTTGGTTTCGGAAGAAATCCGAAGTCGATTGTCCAAACAACACGTAAACACATGGTTTCGCAACACGGAGTGTCAAAAAAAGCGTGCGCGCGCGCTCCTGCGAATTATTAAGACAACCATGCGTTTCTCAACATCTTCATAAACGGGCTTCGCGCGCGCATGTCGAAATCGTTCGAACGCCCTTGCGCGCGTGCTGGGGTGGCACGATCCGTGTCAATGAATACCATGCGAGCCACTCTCGCGCGTCTGCCGCGCGCATTTAGAACTCCTTTGAAAACCTTCATCACTGATGCGAAGACGCCGTCATCGTCGTCGGCGTGATCAACCTGGCTTTCCTCGTCGTCGCCGTCGTCGTCCTCTTTGGCGTCGTCGTCGTTTCCGTCGTCGTTGTCGCCGGGGTCGTCATTCCTCGTCGTCGTCGTCGTCGTCCGTCGTCGGCGTGTCGTCGTCGTCCCTCCTATTTCGTCGCCGTCGTCGTCGTCGTCGTCGTTGTCGTCTTCGTCGTCGTCGTCGTCGGCGTCGGCGTCGTCGTCGTCGTCGTCGTCGTCGGCGTCGTCGTCGTCGTCGTTGTCGTCGTCGTTGTCGTCGTCGTCGGCGTCATCGTCGTCGTCGTCGTCGGCGTCGGTGTCGGCGTCCGTCCTCGTCGTCGTCGTCGTCGTTTTCGTCGTCTTCGTCGTCGTCGGTGTCGTTGTCGTCGTTGTCGTCGTTGTCGTCGGCGTCGAAGTCGTCGTCGTTGTCGTCGTCGTCGTCGTCGTCGTCGCTGTCGTCGTCGTCGTCGTCCCTGTCGTCGTCGGCGTCGGTGTCGTTGACAAATGCAATTTGGTACCTTCCGTCACGGTCTTGGGAGGTCTTGCGACCAAGTTGCGGGGGGGAGAGTGGGGTGTTTGCACGAGCAGTGGAGAGGACAGCATCAAGACAGTCAAAGTAATTTCACAACATAGATTGCACCACGTACGTTGCACCACACACACACGTCGCACAACATAGATCACACGACATGGATCGCACCACATACACCGCACAACGTCGATTGCACCGTATATAATGCACTGCGTAGATAACACCACATATATAGCATCACGAATATTGCACAACATAGATTGAACCACCAAGGTTGCACCACATAGGTTGGATAACATCTATCGCACGAAATCTATTGCACAGCGCAGTGTACATAACATAGATCGCACAGCATAGATTGCACTAGTCATATTGCACCACATATCTTGCATCACGTGGATTGCACCGCGTATGTTACCCAGTATAGTTTGCACAACTTGGCTTGAAACACATTGTTTGGGGTTCACGCTGGCTACCATGTTGTTTTCGCGAATTGGAGTTCGTGTCTACGCGTTTGGATCCCATGCTACTTTAGCCTAGTTCGAGGATCTCGCCGTGTCAGGGGTGCGTCAGTCAGTCTTCCTCGGTATCCGGATGAGGTAATCCACAGCAACTGGATCACATTTGCTACCAAATATGTGGCTTGGATGGCAGTGGAACCGCTATCTGATGCTAGCCCCACGTCCAGTAAGTACCCGATGCCGCTTGTCGGAGTGTTTTTTGCAGCCCGCTGGCAATGTTTGGAGCCATATCTTCGGTAGCAGAGTGTGGGGGCCTTGTACTTCCGTCGTCAAAGTGCATTAGCGTCGACTAGCGTCTGTTAGTCGATGACATCAACGTCGATTTAGCGTCGACTGGTGTCGACTAGCGTCGCTTTCGCGCCGATTTGCGTCGACCCGCGTCGATTCGCAAGAGCCAGCAATCGGCGTCACCCCAACATACTTTACTATATGTGCGTCGCCCCGCCAGGGGCGACGCGCGCACCGAGAAATCTTAGAGATATGTATCGTCGCGGGAGCTGTCTGGCCACACCGCTCGGGAAACGACATGCTACAGGATGGGCGCACTACATGTTCGGGCCGGGCGCGCGCCTCCTGGGAGAACATGACTGGTGTGTCCGAAAAACACACAGTGGGGAACAGAAACACACAAAAAACACACACACACACATATTGTGGGGAAAAACACACAGTGTGTTGGGGAAAAAAAACACACACACACACACACACATACACCGTGGGGAAAAGCACACACTGTGTGTTTTTTCCCACACACTGTGTGTGTTCTTTCCCCACAGCGTGCGTTTTTCCCCATAGTGTGTGTGTGTTTTCCCCACAGTGTGGGCGCTTTCCCCCCCCACGGTGTGTGTGTGTGTGTGTGCTTTTTCCCCGCAGTGTGCTTTTTTTCCCCGCAGTGCCTCCCAGGCAGCATGGCGCGCGGGAGGCTCCCGGGCCCCGCCCGCTCCGGCCCCCCCCCCCAACGGGGCCAGCCTGGCGGCGACCGCCCGAGCGAGCGCCCCGCGAGGCTGCTCCCGGGGGCCGCGGCCCGCGGCAGGCTCTCCGAGGACGGGGGGCCCGGCGGGAGGGACGGCGAGCCGGTGCTCCTCCTTCTCCTCCTCCTCCTCCTCCTCCTCCTCCCCCTCCTCCCTCCTCCTCCTCCTCCTCCTCCTCCCTCCTCTCCCCTCCTCCTCCTCCTCCTCCTCCTCCCCTCCTCCTCCTCCTCCCCCTCCTCCTCCTCCTCCTCCTCCTCCTGCTCCTGCTCCTCCTCCTCCCTCCTCCTCCTCCTCCTCCTCCTCCTCCTGCTCCTGCTCCTCCTGCTCCTCCTCCTCCTCCTCCTCCTCCTCCTCCTCCTCCTCCTCCTCTGTCGACCCCCGCAGAGGCCCGGGGCCCGCTCTGGTCTGCTTCTGCCTCTCATAAGCCTTTCTTCTTTTCCCATTCTGTTGCTTCCTCCTCGTCTTCGGCCTCGTTGCGTTGCTCTCCTTGTGCTCGGTGGTGATGGGGGGTTGGGGAGGAGGTGGGCGGTTCCGAGGCGGGGGAGGGCAGGGAGATAGACGGAAGGAGCGAGGGAGGGATGAGGGAGGAGGAATGATGATGGTGATGATGATGGTGATGATGACGGCGGCGGCGACGAGGATGATGATGAAGATGATGGTGATGATGATGGTGATGCTGATGATGCTGATGATGATGCTGACGATGATTATGATGATGGTGGTGGTGATGATCACTCTGGTGATGATGGTGATGGTGATCATGATGATGCTGATGTTGATGCTGCTGGTGATGATGCTGATGATGCTGGTGTTGATGATGCTGATGCTGATTATGAGTATTGTCTTATATTATTATTATTGTTATGGTTCGTCGCATTAGTTTTTGTGTCATTCATGCCAGTATTGCTGTGGTTACTATCATAATTGTCAGGATTTATGATCGTATAACTATCATGATTACTATTATCACTCGCATTATTATTCGTCTTTCCACTATTCGCATCATCGTCCTTACGATTATTAAGTTAATTCTGTTACATTATAATGTGTTACCATGCTCGTATTTGAGCTTGGTATTAGTTTATCATATTGTTTTCGTAATAACAATTCCAAGTATATGAGTAGTAGTTTTATGATTAGTTGTTCTTTGTTTTACCCGCATTCGTATCATCCTCACTGCTTTTATAATGGTGGCTAAACTTGTTCAATGCTATTGCCATTGTACACATACTTATCCTCGATCTTCCTCTTCTTATTCTTCACATGTGTATGCTGCTTATTCTTGCTGATTATTAAGTGTTGCCATTCTAATTCTTACTACTCGTATGATGCAGCTGATGATGAGGAGGAGGCTTCGGAGGATGATGAGGAGGAGGATGTGAGTATATGCATAGGTATATGTATAAGCATGTGCATATGTATATTATACGTATGTGCATATGCATATGTATACCCATATGTATATGTATACAAATGTGTATTTGTATACATGTATATATATATGTGTATGCGTATAGGCATATGCATATGTAGGTAGATATGCATATGTATATGTCTATGGATATGCACATGCATATGTATAGGTATCTGTATATGTATATGAATATGGATATGTGTGTGCATTTGTTTCAGTATACTTGTACATCTATATGTATATGCATGTGCACATGTACATTTATGTGTACAGGTATATGTACATGTATCAGTATATGTGTATGTATATGTATATGCCAATGCACATGTGTATGCACATGCATTTATACTTGTATGTGTATATGTATACGTATAGGCATATGTATAATTATGGTGTTTATGGATGTTTATACGCTACGCAACCTGGGGCCGCAGGTGGGGTGCATAGAGGGGCCCTTTACGGCCCAGAGGGGGGCCTTTTATGGTCTGAGAAGCGCGCCTCCCCCCCCCCCCATTTATCGCCCCCCCTCCCAATTATCGCCCTCCCCCCCCCAATGCACTTCCCCTCCCCCCACCCCATATATCGCCCCCACCCTGCTACGCGACGCCTTAGCGGCGAGGACGGCCCCACCGCTGCGGACTACGAGCTCGGGGGCTTCAGCTTCGCCTCCCGCGGCGCGCCAGAGGATGATGGGCCGATTTTCCACCACCACTACCATTAAGGAGGAGGAGGAGGAGGAGGAGGAGGAGGAGGAGGAGGAGGAGGAGGAGGAGGAGGAGGAGGAGGAGGCGGGAGGCGGAGCGGAGCAAGCAGGAGGAGGAGGAGGAGGCGGAGGAGGAGAGGAGAGGAGGCGGAGGAGGAGGCGGAGGAGGAGGAGGAGGAAAGGGAGGAGGGAGGGAGGAGGAGGAGGAGGAGGGAGGAGGAGGAGGAGGAGGAGCGGAGGCGGAGGCGAGAGGCGGAGGAGGAGGAGGAGGGAGGAGGAGGAGGAGGAGGAGGAGGAGGAGGAGGAGGAGAGGAGGAGGAGGAGGAGGAGAGGGGGGGGAGGGAGAGAGGGGGAGGATGGGAGGGGGAGGGGAGGGGGGGGGGGGGGGGAGGAGGAGGAGGAGGAGGAGGAGGAGGAGGAGGAGGAGGAGGAGGAGGAGAGGAGGGAGGAGGAGGAGGAGGGAGGAGGAGGAGGAGGAGGAGAGGAGGAGGAGGAGGAGGGGGAGGAGGAGGAGAAATTGGTAGAGGGGGAGGAGGAGGAACTCCACATCCTTCCATCTCCCCCGCCCTACCTCTGGTAGTGGTAGTGGAAGATTGGGCCATCAGAGGAGGCGGCCGGCGCAGGGTGGCGCGCGCGCCTCAGACGGGGCCCCTGCCGCCATCTGGGCGACGGAAGAAAACCTGGACAGCCGAATGTCGCAACAAGAATCAGGACAGGTTTTTCGCTGCGCTCGGCATCCCAAGCGGGGGCGGAGCTCTTCGACCCGAGGTTCGGGTCGGTGTCGAAGCTGGCCACCCTTCCCTCCCAGACATGCTTGCATCGTGAAAAAATCAGGACGGGAGTTTTTTTGTTTTCGGCCTCCAAGGGGCCCTCACAGGTCCCCGGGACCGTCGAAAAACGTCTCGGGATGAAACGCCAGTCCCAGGGAAGGGGTCGGGACTTCCGGGGACCGCGTGTTAAACAAAGCAGCACATCGCATGTCTGGGAATTTGGTCAATTACGCCGACATTCGCGCGTAAGCGGCCCGCGTAAGGTCGCGTGTGAGCGCCCTCGCTTCCAGTGTGGCGTGCCGCGCTGACTGCTGTCCTTGTCGTTGTCGTTGTCGTTGTCGTTGTTGTTGTTGTTGTTGTTGTTGCTGTTGATGTTGTTGTTGTTGTTGTTGTTTTTGTTTTTGTTGTTGTTGTTGTTGTTGCTTTTGTTTTTGTTGTTTGTGTTTGTCTTGGTGTTGGTGTTGGTGTTGGTGATGGTGCTGTTGATGATGATGACGATGATGATGCTGATGATGATGATGATGTTGTTGTCGTTGTCGTTGTTGTTGTCGTTGTCGTTGTCGTTGTCGCTGTTGTTGTTTTTGGCGGTTGGGATCTCCGGAAGCGGTTCCGCGCGCTCTCGCCTCGACGCCGGGTACATTTTGTTTGAAAACAAGGCTCCTGCGCGAGCGTTGGCTTGAGTGTAAATGTTGGCCCTTGGAGGCCCAGCTACGACGACAACGGCTCCCGCTCGATACTTCCTCACAATTTACACCGAGACACCATGGCCAGAGATGCCCCCCGAACTCATGAACGGCGCTCTCGCTCGAGAATTCCTCGCAATTCA
>CAUYUJ010016272.1:107592-120092 GCA_963575745.1 Prorocentrum cordatum
CACAATTTTCTCAGGAACGGCGCTCCCGCTTGAGACTTCCTCGCAATTGAGTCAAGACTTCTTCACAAGTTGATCGAGATCCTCACTTCCGCCAGAGAGCCCGCCACATTTTATTCAGGAGTTGCGCCCTTGCCTGTGCCTTCCATGCAATTTATTCAGAAATCGCGCTTTCGACGCTCAAGGAACACGCTTCGCCAAGGACGCCGTTACAATTTACTTCGTAATCGCGCTCTCGCCGTACTCAGGCATCCCGCTTGAATGACCCACCCGCCCGACCCGCCCGTCAGGGGGTCGCCCGCCCGTCGTGGGCTCCTGCCCGAGACTTTTTTCGGGAACGGCGCTTTCGCTTAGGACTTCCTCGAACGTTCACGCTCTTACCTTCCTGCTCCTCCTCCCTCTCCCTCCTCCCTCCTCCCTCCTCTCCTCCCTTCTCCCTCCCTCGTCTCTTCCCTCATCCTTATGCCTCTCTGCCCTATCCCCTCTCCCTCCTCTCCCTCCTCCCTTCTCCCTCCTATCTCCTGCCTCCTCCCTCCCTTTTTTTTTTTTTTTTTTTTCTCTCTCTCTCTCTCTCTCCCCTCTCCCTCTCTCTTTCTCTACCTCTCTGAATTGTCTTTTTCTCTCTCTCTCTCTCTCTGCCTCTAATCAACCGCCCCCCTCTTCGCTCCTTCTGTCATGGTGTTTTCCCTCTTCTTTTGTCCCTCACCCTCCCTTCCTCCCACTGTCCCTCGTTCTCTCCCTTTTCTTTTTGCACGGCCCACACCAATTCCAATGGCGGGCACATGTACGCCCACGAAGGATTGTCCGCCCGTTCAGGTTTGCCCGCCTGTCTAAGCCCGCCGCCCCCCGCAAAGAGAATGAATCCCCCCAAAGGGGGTGTGATCGAAGACAAAAAGGGCGAATATCGAGATTGTGGGGAATTCGTTTCGAATGACACACGGGCAAGTAAGAGCGAACAGTCTTATAGTGCTTGTTCTTGTCGTTGTGGCTGTTGTTGTTGCTGTTGTTGTTGTTGTTGGTATTGTTGTTTTTGTTGTTGTTGCTGCTGCTAGTGTTGTTGTTGCTGCTGCTGTTGTTGTGGTTGTTGTTGTTGCTGTTGCTGCTGTTGGTGTTGTTGTTGATGAGTTCTCACTTCTGACAACTAATTATTGTTGATCCCCCCACCGGCGCATATAGTTTTTCTCAATTAAAGTGTGTCCCCTCGACGCTCGCACCCTGTTTTTTGACAGGGGAAGTCTTCCTGCTCAAGCTGGGCCCCTGGCCCCCGGGTTACAACAAAAACGGCTCCCGCCTGAGGCTTCCTCGCAATTTAGCCAGGACCCCCGCTCCCGCCCGAGACTTCCTCGCATTTTATTCAGGAATCGCGCTCTCGCTGGGGATTTCTGTGCAATTGATTCAGGAATCGCTCTCCCGGCGCTCTGGAGTCGCGCTCTTGCTGGAAAATTGCTTGCGATTTACTGACGAAGCGCCCTTGCGTTGGAATTTCTTGCAATTTACTCAACCGCCGGGCTCCCGACACCCAGGCACCCAGTAGTCGCGCTCACGCTTAGGACTCCCTCACAGATTACCTAGGAATGGGGATTTCGCTGCCCTTCGTGGCCCCGTTACAGCCCTTCGTGGCCCCCTCGCTTTGCCCCGTTGCAGCCCTTCGTGGCCCCCTCGCTGCCCTTCGTGGCCCCGTTGCAGCCCCTCGTGGCCTCCTCGCTGCCCTTCCGTGGCCCCGTTGCAGCCCTTCGTGGCGCCCTCGCTTTGTTTCTTGGCCACATTGCAGCCCTTCGTGCCCCCGTCGGTGCCCTTCGTGGCCCCTCTCGGCCCTTCGTGGCCCCGCTGTCGCCTTTCGTGGCCCCTCGCTGCCCTTCGTGGCCCCGTTGCAGCCCTTCGTGCCCCCCTCGCTGCCCTGCGTGGCCCATATATGTATGTCCTTCGTGGCCCCCGCTCGCTCGCGCCCGTGATGGCCCCATATGTATGCCCTTCGTGGCCCCGCCGTCGCCTTTCGTGGCCCCCTCGCTGCCCTTCGTGGCCCCGTTGCTGCCCTCAGTGGCCCCGTCCCTGCCCTCCGCGGCCCAACATGCGTATGCCCTTCGTGGCCCCCGCTCGTTCGCGCCCGTTGTGGCCCCATGTGCATGCCCTTCGTGGTCCCGCTGTCGCCGTTTGTGGCCCCTCACTGTCCTACGTGGCCCAGTTGCTACCCTCAGTGGCCCTATCGTTACCTTTTGTGGCCCCGCATTCTCTGCCCTTCGTGGCCCCCGCTCTTTCGCGCTCTTCGTGGCCCCATACGCATTCCCTTCGTGTCCCCGCTGTCGCCCTTCGTGGCCTACTTCGTGACCTTCGTGGCCCAGCTGTCGTTCTCTCTCGCTCTCGCTTTCGCTCGTCGTCGCCGTCGTCGTCGCCGTCGTCGTCGCCGTCGTCGACGTCGTCGTCGTCGTCGTGGTCGGTCCCCTGTCCGTCCCTCTTGGGGTCGGGTCGACGGTCCGCGGCCGCCCCGCCGATCAGCGCTGCCGCTGGCCAGGCCGACGGTCCGCGGCCGCCCCGCTGCTTGCCGGGGCCCGGCCTGCAGGGAAGAAAGGTATACCCCCCGAAAGGGGTTCGATCGAAGACGAAGAGGGCGGGTATCGAGGGTTTGGGAAAGACGCGTTATTGGACACTCGAGCAGATAAGGGCGAGCAGTCTTAAACTGATTGTTGTTGTTGTTGCTGCTTCTGTTGTTGTTGCTGCTGCGGTGAACAGTAGGGACGCAGCAGTTGTTATTGTTGGACACCCTACATCTGCCGTGGCGCTCTCACCTCGGCGCTGGCCGCATCTCCTTCTGAAAACTGGGCTCACGCTCCAGCGTTTCGGGGTTGCGCCGAAACTGGCCCCCCAACAACAACAACAACGTTCCCGCTCGATGCTTCCTCTCGGGGGAGCGTAAGACCCGGGTTTGCCAGGACTCGGGTTCGCCATCGTTTTTTGACGACCGCGATTCGGATTTTGACGAATGGGAGTTTCGTGGGATGTCTGCAGCGGGAGGCCTCGTCAAAATGCAGGCTCGGCCTCGTAATATTTTTGACGACCTCGTCGGGGATTTCCAAGTCCCTTGTACCCGGGTCTTACGCCCCCCTGATCCTCCTCTTCAACTCGGAACCGAGCCTCTTGCTCGCCGCCGAAAGCCGGCGTTCCAACAAAACCGGCGCTCCCGTTCGATACCCCCCTACTTTTTACTCAGGACCGGCGCTCCCGCCGCGGCGCCGCAGCCGGCCCGACGCTCCCGCTCGATACTTCCTCCGCTTTGATGCAAGACTTCCAGAGGCCTCCTCCTCCTCCTCCTCCTCCTCCTCCTCCTCCTCCTCCTCCTCCTCCTGGCGACTCCATTCGTCAAGGCCACTGGTGCCGATCTGCACGAATGCAGCATGCACGGTAGGAAGTCTGCGCCGGTGCCTCCCTGGCGCGTTCCGCGTGCCAGGGGCGGCCCGAGAGCCCGCGGCGGCCACCCCGTCGTCTTCGTTGTCGTCCTTCTTCTCCTCCTCCTCCTCCTCCTTCTCCTCGTCCTTCTCCTCCTGTCCTCCTCTTCCTCCTCCTCGTTCTTCTCCTCCTGTTTTTCCTTTCCCTCCTCCTCCTCCTCCTCCTCCTTCTCCTCCTCCTCCTCCGTCATCCCTCCTCCTTCCTCCTCCTCCTCCCTCTCTATCTCCTCTTCTTCTTTCCCGAGGACCAGAAGCTCCTCCGATCCAAGCCTTTTCCAAAAATGCCCTGGGGCCTCCTTTACGATGCCCCGAAATCCTCCAGTTCAGTTTAAAAGCGTCTCCTAGGCGCCCCTATGTTTCCCACATGGGGTCTGAAGCTTGTCTGAGGCTTCCCAAAGGGCTCCAGAGGCTGTCGAAAGGGCTCCGGAGGCACTCCCAGAGGATGTGGGGCCTCTCCCAGAGGTTTCGGGCCAGTCGGGTTACCTAGAAGCAAGGCATGGGCAGAGTGATTGCGAAGGCGATGTGCCACCCAGGCTGTAGATGTTGAAAGACATTGGAACACGTGTTTTCAAGACCTCCTCGAGCGGGAGATTTGGGTAAGGGAATATCGGACCCACTGTGCAAAAACAGATCCCCCCATGAGGCGGGATCTATCCTAATGAATGCATGCTGCGTGTAGATTTACAGAACATTCGGGTAACATGATTGTTGTTGTTGTTGCTGATGTTGTTGTTGCTGTCGTCGTTGTTATTGTTGTTGCTGCTGTTGCTGTTGTTCTTGTTGTTCCTGTTGTTGATGATGTTGCTGTCGCTGTTGTTGTTGTTGCCGAAACCATTCGATGGCGCACCCCCCCCGGCGCAACGCAACGCAACACAACGGACCCTCCCCCCCCAGTCTCCACGCAACGCAACGCAACGCAACGCAACGAACGCAGGGGAGGAGGAGTGCAGCAGGAGAGGGAGAAGGAGCAGCAGGAGGAGGATGAGGACGCAGCCGTTGTGGTGCTCCTGTGCGTCCCTGACGTCGTCGTCATCGCCCTCTCTGTCCCCCGTCTGTCTGTCCGCCGCCGCTACCGCCGCCGACGACGACGACGAAAACCACGACGGCGACGACTACAACGATCTTGTGGTTCTCTTGGCGGTGCTGAGGCCGTCTTTGGCAGTGTGGACAAGGAATGTGAGGAATGTGGCTACTGTTACTACTACTTATAGTACTACTGCTACTACTACTTCTAGTACAACAGCTACAACTACAACTACAAGAACAAATGCTAGTAGTAGTCGTAGTAGTGGTAGTCGTAGTAGTAGTAGTAGTAGTAGTAGTAGTAGTAGTAGTAGTAGTCGTAGTAGTAGTCGTAGTAGTACTACTACTACTACCATTATTACGACGACGTGTATTGCTACTACTACCATTACCACCACCACTACTACTACTGCTACTAAGTCTACCTGTACGAGTATTACTACTACCACCACTACGACTACTTGTGCGACTGTTAATACTATTGCTTATACTGCTACTACTACCCTACGACTACTAGTCGCACTACTTCTACCACTGCTACTGCCACGAATCATATCTATATCGCTACTACTGCTACTACTACTACTGCTACTTCTGCTACCACTACTTTTACTACTACTACTACTACTACTACTACTGTTAGTACGACAACTACTACATGCTATTAGCAATACAGCTACTACAACAACTACGACTACTATGTACTACGACGTACAAAAAAGTACTACTACTACGTACTACGTACTACGTACTCCGTAGTACGTACTGCGAACTAGGTATTACATTATACGCAATATTATTGGTATTAGCACTCCTACTACTGCTACAAGTACTGCTGCTACTACTACTACTACGACTTCTGCTGCTACTGCTACTGCTGCTACTTTGAATAATTATGTATATGATTACTAATACTACGAGTGCTACTGCTACTACTACTGCAACGAACACGGGTAGAACTACTACTACTACTTACAACGAAGTACTACTACGTATTACGTACTACTTACTACGTACTACGTGCTGCGTACTACGTTCTCCGTACTACGTTTTATCATTAGTACTATTATTGTTTACCATTACCAATACAACTACTACGTGTGCTGTTACTGCTATCCTTACTGCTGCTACTACTAGTACTACAACAGCTACTACTACTACTATTATTATTATTACTACTACTACTACTCGTATGATTATTACGACTACGACTGCGACTACTACGACAACGGCAACGACGACGAATCCGACGACTTCTTTTACAGTTATCTTTCTATTGATCTCAATTTTATTATTACTACTACTGCCACGACGACTACGACTTCGACTGCTGCTACTACTTCTCCCACTACTACCAGTACTACCACTACTACTACAAACTATTCCTATTCCTATTGCAATTACCACAGCCATTGCTACAACCCATTACTACTACTACTACTACTACTGCTACTACTACTACTACTACTATCACTACTACTATCACTACTACTACTACTACTACTACTACTAATACTACTACTAATACTACTACTACTACTACTACTACTACGACTACTACTACTACTACTACTACGACTACTACGACTACCACTACTACGACGACTACGACTACTACTACTACTACTACTACTACTCTTACTACTACTTCTACTACCTCTACTACTTCTATTACTATTGCTACGGTTACAATTACTACTACTATGCTCATTCCGACAACTACGACTGCGACGACTACTATGACTATTGTTACGAATAGTACTACGAACGATTTCATTTGGATTCCTAAGGATTTTCAAGAGATCCCTCGGGATTCCAGAGGGAATCCTAAAGCTTCCCATGGATTCCCCAAGGGTTCCCTAGGGCTTCTGAAAGTTTCCCATCGGGAGTCCGAAGGATCCCCAAGGGATTCCGAAGAGCTCTTTTGGGATTCCTAGAGATCCCCTAGGGATTCATCAGGATTCACGGATGATTTCCAAGGATCCCCTGAGGATGCCCTGGGGATGCCCTAGCGATCCCCAGGGCTTCCGAAAGACTCCTTGGGGAGTCCGGGGGATTTCTTAGGGAATCCCATGGATATCAAGGGGAGTGCTAAATATGCCCGAAGGATTTCCTAGGGAGCAGCCCTGAGGACCCCCCAGGCATTCCTAAGGATTCCCTAGGGATTCCCTATGGATTCCGAAGGATTTCCGAGGGAATCTGAAGGATTCCTGAGGGAGTGCTAGGGTTTCCTCAGGGGGTGCTAGGGATTCCTCGAGGTCTCCCAAGGGATTTCTAAGGATGTCCAAAGGATACCTCAGGAGCCCCTGACATTCCCAAGGATTCCCTAAGGATTCCAAAGGGAATCGTGCAGATTTCCTGGGGCTTCGATTCACTCCCAAGGGAGTTTTACGGATGCCTGAGGGAGTGCTAGCGATTCCGTTATGAGTGCTAGGGATCCCCTAAGCATGTCCTAGGGATTCTGGAGGATTTCTGAGGAAATCCTGAGGACTCCGTAGGGATGCCCGAGGGATTTGTAAGGATTTCTTCCGGAATTTTGAGGATTCCGCTGGGAGTGCTAAGGATTCCGTTGGGGGTGCTAAGGCTTCGGTGGGAAGTGCTAAGGATTCCGTGGGGAGTGCTAAGGATTTCGCAGGGAGTGCTAAGGGATTCTTTACGGAGTGCGAGAGATTCCGTAGGGAGTGCTGAGGGTTCCGTAGAGAGTGCCAAGGAATCCGGAGGGAGTGCTTCGGATTCCGTAGGGAGAGCTAAGGATTGTGCAGGGATGGCTCAGGATTCCGTCGGGGGTGGGAAGATTCTTCAGAGAATGCTAAGGATTCCCTAGTGTTTCCTGAAGGATTCCTAAGGATTCCCTAAGGACTCCGTAGGGATGCCCGAAGGATTCCCAAGGATGCCCTCGGATTCGTAAGGGATTCCTCAGGATTTGCTAAGGATTCCTTAGGGATTCCGAAGGACTCTCTGGGATTAGGTTTCCCCAGGGATTCTTCAGAATTCCTAAGGGATTCCGAAAGATTTCCGACAGAGGCGTATCCAGCTCGCCCCCCCCCAAACGCAACGCAACGCAACGCAACCAAGGCTGCACGGGCAGCCGTGTTGCGTTGCGTTGCGTTGAGTTGCGCGGGGGGGGTCCAGGTACACCAGTGATCTGTTCCACCACGTGGAGCGAAAGGGCGCACTGGAGGACCCGGTCCGGGCTGTTGTTCTTGTTGTAGTTGTTGCGGCTGGCCCCCTCGCTTTGTTTTGTGGCCCCGTTGCAGCTCTTCGTGGCCCCTTCGCTGCCCTTGATGGCCCTGTTGCAGCCCCTCGTGGCCTCCTCGCTGCCCTTCGTGGCCCCGTTGCAGCCTTTCGTGGCCCCTTCGCTTTGTTTCACGGCCCCGTTGCAGCCCTTCGTGGCCCTCTCGCTGCCCTTCGTGGCCCCGTCGCAGCCCTTCGTGGCCCCGTTGCAGCCCTTCGTGGCCCCGTTGCAGCCCTTCGTGGCCCCCTCGCTGCCCTTCGTGGCCCCGTTGCATCCCTTCGTGGCACCCTCGCTGCCCTTCGTGGCCCCATATACGTATGCCCTTCGTGGCCCCCGCTCGTTCGCCCCCGTGGTGGCCCCATATGCATGCCTTTCGTGGCCCCGCTGTCGCCCTTCGTGGTCCCCTCGCTGCCCTTCGTGGCCCCGTTGCTGCCCTCAGTGGCCCCGTCCTTGCCCTCCGCGGCCCAGTATACGTATGCCCTTCGTGGCTTCCGCTCGTTCGCGCCCGTTGTGGCCCCATGTGCGTGCCCTTCGTTGCCCCGCTGTCGCCGTTTGTGGCCCCCTCACTGTCCTACGTGGCTTAGTTGCTACCCTCAGTGGCCCCATCGTTGCCTTCTGTTGCCCCGCATTATCTGCCCTTCGTGGCCCCCGCTCGTTCGCGCTTTTCGTAGCCCCATACGCATTCCCTTCGTGTCCCCGCTGTCGCCCTTCGTGGCCTACTTCGTGTCCTTGTGGCCCTGCTGTCGTTCTCTCTCGCTCTCGCTTTCGCTCGTCGTCGTCGTCGCCGTCGTCGTCGCCGTCGTCGTCGACGTCGTCGTCGTCGTTGTCGTCGCGGTCGGTCCCCTGTCCGTCCCTCTTGGGGTCGGGTCGACGGTCCGCGGCCGCCCCGCCCATCAGCGCTTCCGCTGGCCAGGCCGACGGTCCGCGGCCGCCCCGCCGCTTGCCGGGGCCCGGCCTGCAGGGAAGAAGGGTATAGCCCCCAAAAGGGGATCGATCGAAGACGAAGGGGGCGGGTATCGAGGGTTTGGGGAACACGCATTAATGGACACTCGAGCAGATAACGGCGAACAGTCTTAATTGTTGTTGTTGCTGTTGTTGCTGTTGTTGCTGTTGTTGCTGTTGTTGTTGTTGTTGTTGTTGTTGTTGTCGTTGTCGTTGTCGTTGTCGTTGTCGTTGTCGTTGTTGTTTCCGTTGCTGCTGCTGTTGCTGTTGCTGTTGCTGTTGCTGTGGTTGTTGTTGCTGTTGCAGTTGCCGTTGCTGTTGTGTTGCTGCTGCTGCTGGTGTTGTTGAATGTTAATTATTCAGCAACATTTTTTGTTGGACCCCCCCAGGCGCCTTGGCGCTCTCGCCTCGGCGCCGGTTGCATTTTCATTGAAAATGAGGCTCACGCTCGAGCGGCTTGGGGGGGCGCCAAAACGGGTCCCCCAACAGCAACAACAACAACAACAACAACAACAACAACAACAACAATCATTTAAGACTGGGGACACTCCGTTCTCACCAGTGCCAGGGTTTTCATAGGAGGCGGGCAATACCCCCACTTTGTGGGGGGGCCGGTTCAAGCTCTACCAAATTTCCAAACGACTCTTCGCCACCACCCACACCCAGCTTCCCGCCCTATGACGTTCGGACACTTCACTTCGTGGCATGCGGACGACCGTGGCTACTATTCAGGGCCCCGCGGCCGACGACGACGGCGTGCGCGCGCGAAGAAAAAACGAATGTGTCCCATATGGTATTATTTGACAGGGATGATGGCCCTGCCATGCGCGCAACCGTTGTTGCAGAAGTTCGAAGCACGTGAAAAAGTTGCTCGCAAGAGCCCGTTTGACAGAAATGTTGAAAAAATATTGGGTTTCCTCAGAAATCCGCAAGAGCGCGCAAGATGAATGTTTGAAACTTTTTTTTTTGAAAAACCATTGGGTTTTTCATGTTTTTATGTTAAAATCGCTACGAAAACTAAGGTTTTGGAAGGATTTCATCTTGCGCGCGCGAGTGTGCACTTCGTGTCATTTTTTGCAAAGGATTCTTGAAGTTTGGTTATGTTAGAACAAGACATGTCATTTTATAGTGTTTTTTGACAGGGAAAGCGGGCGTCAACAAAACAACCGGATCTGGATGACATCGTTTTACCTGAGACTTCCTCACGAAAATGATGAAAATGTGGCTGCGGCCTAGGCGCGGGGGGGGGGGCGTGCACCAGGGGGCCCAACAATAATTATTCTTTAGAATTAATAATGTTCAACAACGCTCCCGCTCGAGACTTCCTCCTTTTTTCACTCAGGGCCGGTGCTTTTGTTCGCCGCCGAACGCCGCCGTCCCAACAAAACCAGCGCTACCGCTTGAGACTTCCTCTTTTTTTACCTTAGACTGGCGCGGTGCTCTTTCTCTCACCGGCGCCGCCCCCAGCAACAACAACGCTCCCGCTCGAGATTTCCTTCCTTTTTTGCTCAAGGTGGTGCTCTTCCTCGCCGCCGAAAACCGCCGTCCTGACAAAAAACCAGCGCGCCCGCCCGAGACGTCCTCCCGTTTTACGCTGGACTGGCGCCCTACTCTCTTTTGAATTGGCGCCGCTCCCAGCAGGATGTTGTCAATTTCGGGCTCCACATGCCTGAATATGGGGGAAGTCTCAAGCGGGAGCCTCGTCTGTGAGTGAATTGCGAGGAAGTCTCAGGCGGGAGCCTCCTCCCCATGGGGCCCGCGGATCATGTTATTAATCCGAACGGGCCATCTAATTCTTATAATTGTCGTCACTTTTGGGCTCTCGCGCTGCCAGAACGCCATTCCCAGGCCACATTTTGAATGCCTGGAGTCAGCTGTAGGCCAGTTCGTGTTCTTCGTGCTCCCAGAACACCACTCCTGGGCCACATTCTGAATGTCCGGAGCCAACTGTAGGCCACTTGTGTTCTTCGTGTTCCAGAACACCACTCCCGGGCCACATTCTGAATGTCCGGAGCCAACTGTAGGCCACTTCGTGTTCTTCGCGTTCCCAGAACACTACTCCCGGACTATTGGGAGAACACTATTC
This sequence comes from Prorocentrum cordatum, assembly GCA_963575745.1. Lineage (NCBI taxonomy): Eukaryota > Dinophyceae > Prorocentrales > Prorocentraceae > Prorocentrum > Prorocentrum cordatum. The sequence continues at coordinate 118,316 of CAUYUJ010016272.1, forward strand.
CCGGACTGGCGGCACGCGCGCCGAGGGCGTCACCATCGACTGCGCGAGAGACGAGGACGCTGCCCGCACGGGCATGTCGGATGAACAGTGGTGGCTGCACCTCTACGTCATGTTCTCCCGCGCCACGTCCATGCGGAACATGCTGATCCTGCGGCCGCCGCCGCGGGACTTCCTGGAGCGAGGGCCGCCGGCGTCCTTGCGGACAAAAGAGCGGTTTTGTCCCGGGCGGAGGCGGAGCAGCTCGCGGCAAAGCTGGGCTTCGTGCCGCCTCCCGCCTGAGCGTGGCTTCGCCCCGCTCGAAGCCCGCGGGGTTGTCCCAACGGCTTGGTTTTGCGGGCCAGCGGCTCGCGGGGTTGTCCCGACAGCCTGGCCCGTGGGGTTGTCCCAGCGGCTGCGAGACGCGGCCATCAGAAAACGTGCCAGTGCTGGCCGAGGCGGCGACGGCGCCGAGGAACATCGACTTGCTTGCCCCGACCAGGGGGAGGGGGAGGTGCACGTAGAGAAGCGGCAGGAGGAAGATGAGGAGGGGGAGGGCATGGGGGAGAGCGATGATGAGGAGGAGGTGGAGAAGGAGGAGGGGGAGGTAGAAGGAGGGGGAAATGATAACTAGACGAAGGAGGGAAAAGAAGGCAGAGGAGAGGGCGAGAGGAGGGTGTTTGCCATGGCCAGGAGGAAAGGGGGAAGGGCACGCAAAACAGATTATCATGCGGGGTCCTTCCGTCGGAGTAATGTTTTACGCTGGACTGCCGCCTTACTCTTTTCAGTATTTGCGCCGCTCTCAGAAACAACAGCGACCCTGCTCGAGACTGCCTCCCTTTCTATTCAGGGCCAGGTCCTTGCCTCGCCGCCGACAGCCCCCATCTCCACCAAGACAATCCTGTCGCTCGATACTTCCTTGTGCTTTGCCCTTGGCTGGGGCTCCATTGGCGGTATCGCATCGGCGCAGCCAGGCTCGGGCATGCGTTTTCGAGGCGGGATAGGTTGAAATTCTTCGGAGGAGGTGCTTGCAAGACCTCATTGGGCGGGTGATCTGGGAATGGGAATAGCGGGCCCTGTTATAGAACAGTAGTCTCCCATGTTGGGAATGATTCTCATGATGGTCGCATGCTTCATGTGGAAACATCGCGCATGAGGGTATTCGGATTGTTGTTGTTGTTGCTGCTGCTGTTGCTGTTGCTATTGTTGTTGTTGTTGTTGTTCCCCATATCCTAAGATGGGGTTATTGTTATTACTTGGGCGCGTCCAACTCCCTCTCCCTCCTCCTCTTTCCTCCTCCCCTCCTCCTCTTTCCTCATACTCAGACCTATTCATATTCAGACTTACTCATACTCAGACCTACTCATACGCAGACCTACCCATATTCAGACTTACTCACATTCAGATTTACTCATACACAGACTTACTCACACCCATACGTACTCATACACAGACTACTCATACCCAGACTTACACATACACAGTATTACTCATACTCAGACTTACTCATACCCATACGTACACATACACAGACTTTCTCATACACAGACCTACTCATACCCAGACGTATTCATACACAGACTTACTCATACACAGACTTACTCATACTCAGGCATACTCATACTCAGAACTACTCATACTCAGACTTACTCAACACACATCAAATTTGGAGGATGTCTCAAGCGGGGCGCTGGTTTCAGCACCCCTAAGGGGAGCCGCCAGGGGTGTTTGCACGGGCTCGTTCGCGGCCATTTTGTGGGGATGTCTCAGGCGGTTTGCTTGTTTCTGGGCGACATCCTTC
>CAUYUJ010016272.1:125092-220092 GCA_963575745.1 Prorocentrum cordatum
CGTGCCGCGCTTTGTGGCAGCCCCGCAAGGGTGCTGGCGGATACCGAGATGCAGCGCATCGATGGTAACGCGCAGTGCCCACTGCAGCTTAGTCGTCTTGACGATCGGATAGACCCCAACTTCGACGAAGAAGTAGCCATCGAGGTGATCGAGAAGGGCAGCGCGGTCCACTGTGTCTCCATCTACGAGGGCGACGTGGTCGTGATGGGGAGCGATGGTGTCTTCGACAACCTCTTCTTGGAAGAGGTCATCGACATCTGCAACGAGATGCTGCCCGCGTGGCGCGAGGGCGGGAAGTTCATGCCCACACCGCCCGCGCTGCTCAAGCAGGTCGCGATGCGCATCGTCTCGGAGTGCCACCGCAAGACTCAGCCGAACTACAGGGGCGAGTACCCGAACGCGCCAATCGGCAAGGGTGGCAAGCGCGATGACACTTGCTGCGTCGTCGGGGAGGTGGTGGAGTTCACGCAGGCCCACCGCGATGTGTGGTCGCGCATCCGCAGGCAGCAGACATGGCAGGGCCTGCTCTCGTGCGGCGGCTGCGGCGAAGAGCTGCGGAGATGCTACGATCATGAGATCCGTAGACTCCACGACGAGGAGAGCACCTGCAGCAGCAGGTGTACTGCGAGGGGATACCACCACGGTCCAGGCTCGACGTACTCGACGTACACGGAGAGCGAACCTGGCTCTTTTGAGGAGAGCGACTCGAGGTGTTGCATTCTCTGACGCCGGCGTGGCTCTGAAGCTGGCCTGTGCGGAGTGAGGCGCGCCTCGCCGCTTGCCCTGCGGTCGCACAGTGCCGCGTTGAGGGTCCAGGCCCAGTCATCTGGCGTCACGATTTTTCGCGACTTGCGCTCCCGAACCTCTCGGCTCCATCCCGGGAACAGTTCTTTTTTGCCAGCCAGTTTTTCGACGGTTCCCAGGGCTCGAGGTCCGTCCCCAGAGCCCCAAGCAAAGAAAAGGGCGGCCGTCTCGAGTTTGTCGTGACGAAGGATTTCTGGGGAGGTGGCCAGGAAGAGCCGTGCAGACCCCGGCCTCGTGGGGAATTCAGAGTCCGTCTTGCGTCAGTTTTTGGGCTTGTTGGCCAGGGGCTGCACGACTGTTCCTAGGTTCTTCCATGGCTCAGGCGGTGGCCACTCCATCAGCCCAGCACAGCTGTAAGCAATCATGCACTTCGGGATAGGGCTTGGATTGACAGAGGCATCCGCCTGGATGGATGACAGCAGGCTCCTCATGAAGCCCTGGGTGTCTTCACCGCTCTGGGCTTCCCCGGGCCCCTTCCTTGGCCCCCGGGGACCCTCCGAGCGCGACTCGGGACGAAAAGCTGGCCGCGTGGGAAGCCCCAGGGCTCAGGCCCCGCTGTTCTCGGGCCCCCCCTCCAGCAGGAGCGCAAAGACGAAGTGCGCGCACGTGACTTCACACGGGCTTCGAGGGAGCGCGCTGCGCGAGCGCTCGTGGCACGAGGGCGGCCACGCAAGCTGGGGGCGGGGGATCTGTGGGGAAGCCCAAACATTTACCGATGACTGCCGCTGCTCCCCGGACCTCTCCCAGGCAGGACCAGAATTTCGGGGCGAATCCACCGGTGGCGACGAGGGCCTCCCAGGAGGCCCAAAAATACGAACACGAGGGAAGAGTAGCGGTATGGGCACCTCTTCCTCATTCTGGGGCGGGTATATTCATGTAGTTACGGGACCGTGCGCGTGCGTCGTCTTTTGTGGCTCCCGGCTCCATCGCTGCAACTCCTGGACAGGACATGCCAGACTTGCAGCGCGCGGGCGCGCGCACGCGCGCTGGAAATTGGATCGCATTTTAATCCGCAAGGGCTTCGCCCCCCTGCCGCCGGCCCCCTCTATATCATAATGGGATATCTCAGAGTCGCGTCGGTGCGTCTCGGCGCTGCCTTGGCACCTCTGGGAACATCATGCGGGGGCAGACAGGAATCATCAGCGCGTATTGAGACGTTGGCGTTGTCGAAGACGCCTACGGCGAGTCACCGCCGCCCCCTGCCCCTTTGGAAGCGCCTCTGTGGCCGACAGCTGGGCTAGAGCTTGGCCAAGCTATCGTGTCAGTTGTTTCCCGAGTCGGTTTGGGAAGCCTTCGGGGAACGCGTGGGGGAGCAATAGGAGGAGGATCAGGAGAGGGAAGAGGATGATGATCAGGAGGGAGGATGAGGATGAGGATGAGGATGAGGATGAGGATGATGGGGAAGGGGGAGGAGTAGGAGGAGGAGACTTCTTGGGAACCGTCTTGCCTCTTGGGAAGCCTCTGCGGAGCTTCCTGGGAGCCTTTTGGAGGCCTCTTGGGAGCCTCCCTGGGCCTCTTGGGGGCTTCTTGGGAGCCTTTGGGAGCTTCTCGAGGGCCTCGTTGGCCATCTTAGGGCGTTCCCGACCTGTCTGACACCGTCGGAAGCCGTCTTGGGGGCCTCTCTGAACCGACTTGGGGCTCTCTTGGGGCGCTTCAGGGCCGTCTCGGAGAGTATCTTGGACGTCTTGGAGGTCGCCGTCTTGGGGGCCTCTTGGGCCGTCATGCGGCCATCTTGGAGGCCTCTTGGGCGATCTTGGGGCGACCTTGGGGGCCTCTTGGGCCGTCTTGGGCCGTCGGAAGGCCGACAAGGCGCAAATGCCAAAATCTTTTGAAGCCTCAGGCAAATCAATGATTTTGGCCTCTTCGGGCCTTCCTGGCGGAACTCTTGGAGGCCTCTTGGGCCGTCTGGGAGGCCTCTTAGGGGCTTCTTGGGCCGTCTTGGGTCATCTTGACGCCATCTTGGGCCGTCTTGGGTGCATCTTGGGCCGTCTTGAAGGCATCTTGGGGCCATCTTAGCCGTCTTGGAGGCCATCTTGGCCGTCTTGGAGGCCATCTTGAAACCTCTTGGGGCCTCTCTGAGCCGACAATGGGCCCTCTTGGGGCGCTTCGGGCCGTCTTGGAGACCATCTTGGGCATTTTGGAGGCCTCTTGGGCCGTCTTGGGGCCCTCTTGGGGCCGTCTTGGGGGTTTCTTGGGCCGTTATGGGGCCATTTTGGAGGACTCTTGGGCGATCCTGGTGCGATCTTGGGGGCCTCTTGGGCCGTCTTGGGCCGTCTTGGGCCGTCGGAAGGCCGAAAAGGCGTAAATGCTACAATTCCGGAAAATAGCGTAAAGAACATCAATGATTTTGGCGTCTTCGGACCTTCCTGGAGGATCTCTTGGAGGCGTTTTTGGCCGTCTTGGAGGCCTCTTGGGGGCCTCTTGGGCCGTCTTGGGCCATCTTGAGGCCATCTTGGGCCGTTTTGGGTGCATCTTGGGGCCATCTTAGCAGTCTTGGAGCCCATTTGGGCTGTCTCGGGGGCCTCTTGGGGCCGTCCGTCGGGCCTCTTGGGCCGTCATCTTGGAGGCCTCGTGGGCGACCTTTGGGCGATCTTGGGGGCCTCTTGGGCTGTCTTGGGCAGTCGGAATGCCAAAAAAGAGCAAATACCCAAATCCTTCAAAAACCTGGGGACAATCAATGATTTTGGCCTCTTCGGGTCCTCCTGGAAGACTTCTTGGAGGCCTCTTGGGCCGTCTGAGAGGCCTCTTAGGGGCCTCTTGGGCCGTCTTGGGCCATCTTGACGCCATCTTGGGCCGTCTTCGGTGCATTTTGGGCCGTCTTGAAGGCATCTTGGGGCCATCTTAGCCGTCTTGGAGGCCATCTTGGCCGTCTTGGAGGCCTCTTTAGGCCCTCTTGGGGCCGTCTTGGGAGCCTCTTGGGCCGTCATGGGGCCACCTTGAAGGCCTCGTAGGTGATTTTGGAGCGATCTTGGGGGCCTCTTGGGCCGTCTTGAGCCGTCGGAATGCCGAGAAGAAACAAATGCCCAAATCCTTCAAAAACCTACGGACAATCAATGAACTTGGCCTCTTCGGGCCCTCCTGGAGGACGTCTTGGAGGCCTCTTGGGCCGTCGTGGGCCGCCTTGGAGGCTTCGTGGGCGTACTTGAAGGTATCTTGGGCTCTCTTGGGCCGTCTTGGAAGTCATCTTCGACCATCTTAGGCGAACTTGAGGGCCATTTCCGGCCATCTGAGCCGTCTTGGAGGCAATCTTGGGCAATCTTGGAGCGAGACAGGCATTGAAATGTGCAGTTTCCGGTCTTTTCCTGGACGACCCCGGCGGGCTGGGCCGAAGCGCCAGGGGGAGTTCTTTTGGAAAAAGGACCAAAACCAATACCGAAAGTGTTCAGCACGCCAGGCACCCCTGTGATGAATCAATAGGGGTCGGCGGATCGAAGACGCCTACGGCGAATCACCGCCGCCCCCTGCCCCTTTGGAAGCGCCTTTGTGGCCGACAGGTGGGCCAGAGCGTGTTGTAGACATCTTGGGGCCATTTTAGCCGTCTTTGTGGCATCTTAGGCGTCTTGGAGGCCTCTTGGGCCGTCTTGGGGCCCTCTTGGGGGCGTCTTGGGAGCATTTTTGGCCGTCATGGGGCCATCTTGGAGACCTCTTGGGCGATCTGAGGGGCCTCTTGGGTCGTCGGAAGGCCGAAAAGGCGAAAATGCCCAAATGCTTCAAAAGACTAGGGACAAAAATTATTTTGGCCTCTTCGGGCCTTCCTGGAGGACCTCTTGGAGGCCTGTTGGGCTGTCTTGGAGACCTCTTAGGGGGCTCCAGGGCTGTCTTGGAGGCCATCTTGAGGCTATCGTAGGCCGTCCTGGGTGCATCTTGGGCCGTCTTGGAGGCATTTTTGGGCCATCTTAGCCGACGTGGAGGCCATCGTGGCCGTCTTGGAGGCATTTTGGAGGCCATCTTGGGCCATCTTGAGCGAACCATTTGGGATTGAGGTTCTTTTCGGGTGGCTGGCGGAACGCGCCGGAGGCCCAAGGGGAGTTTTTTGGAAAAAGAACCAAAACCCATACCGAAAGGATTCAGCACGCCAGGCACCCCTGCGATGAATCGACAGGGGTCGGCGGATCGACGACGCCTACGGCGAATCACCGCCGCCCCCTGCCTTTTTGGAAGCGCCTATGTGGCCGAACGTTGAGGCCAGACCTGCCAAGCTATCGGACCATGTGTTCCCCGAAGGGAACACGTGGGCATCTTGAAGGTCATCTTGGCTGTGTGGAGGCCATTTTGACCCTTTCGGGCCTTCTTGGAGTACGTCTTGGAGGGCTCTTGGGCCGTCTTGGAGGCCTCTTGGGCCGTCTTGGGGGCCTCTTGGGGCCGTCTTGGGCCTCTTGGGCGATCTCTGGGGGCACTTGGGCCGTCTCGGGCCGTCGGAAGGCCGAAAAACAGCAAATGCCACACTCCTTCAAACACTCACGGGAAATCAATGATTTTGGCCTTAGGCCCTCTTGTAAGCCTCTTGGGCCGTCTTGGGCCATCTTAGGGCTATCTTCGACCGTTTTGGTGGGCTCCTGGCCCGTCCGACGCCGTCGGAAGCCGTTGGGGGGCCCTTCTGGGCCGACTTGGGGCCCTCTTGGAATGCTCCAGGGCCGTCTTGGAGGCCATCTTGGGCGTCTGAAAAGCCTCCTGGGCCGTCTTGGGGGCCTCTTGGGGCCGTCTTGGGAGCCTCTTGGGCCGTTCTGGGGCCATCTTGGAGGCCTGTTGGGCGATCTTTGGGTGATCTTTGGGGCCTCTTGGGTCGTCTTGGGCCGTCGGAAGGCCGACAAGGCGCAAATGCCATAATCTTTTGTGAAGCCTAAGGAAAATCAATGATTACCTATCAGCGAAGACTGATAGGTTTCTAGTGGTTTCAAAAGAGAGCATCATGACTCCCCAGGGGGGTCTGGGCAGATGCCAGACGGGTGCCGCGGCAATCCGGGGACTCCCGCGGGAATCCGGGGATTCTTCTTTTAGCCAACAGTAACGCACTTCGTGGTCTTCGAGTTCCCAGAACTCCATTCCTGGGCATGATTTTGAATGCCCGGAGCCAACTGTAGGCCACTTCGTGTTCTTCGAGTTCCCAGAACTCCATTCCTGGGCATGATTTTGAATGCCCGGAGCGAACTGTAGGTCACTTCGTGGTCTTCGAGTTCCGAGAACTCCATTCCTGGGCATGATTTTGAATGCCCGGAGCCAACTGTGGGCCGCTTCGTGTTCTTCGAGTTCCCAGAACTCCATTCCTGGGCATGATTTTGAATTCCAGGAGCCAACTGTAGGCCACTTCGTGGTCTCCGAGTTCCCAGAATTCGATTCCCGGGCCACATTTTGAATCCTGAGGCAGGCTGATGCTGAGGCTGAGGCAGGCTGAGGCGAAGGCAGGCTGAGGCTGAGGCCGAGGCTGAAAGCTGAGGCTGAGGCTGAGGCTGAGGCTGAGGCTGAGGCTGCAGGCTGAGGCTGAGGCTGAGGCAGGCTGAGGCTGAGGCAGGCTGATGCTGAGGCAGGCTGAGGCTGAGGCTGAGGCTGATGCAGGCTGAGGCTGAGGCAGGCTGAGGCTGAGGCCGAGGCTGAAGGCAGACTGAGGCTGAGGCTGAAGCAGGCTGAGGCTGAGGCTGAGGCAGGCTGAGGCTGAGGCTGAGGCAGGCTGATGCTGAGGCAGGCTGAGGCTGAGGCTGAGGCTGAGGCTGAGGCAGGCTGAGGCTGAGGCGAGGCTGAGGCTGAGGCTGAGGCTGAGAGGCTGAGGCTGAGGCTGAGGCAGGCTGAGGCTGAGGCTGAGGCAGGCTGAGGCAGGCTGAGGCTGAGGCTGAGGCTGATGCAGGCTGAGGCTGAGGCAGGCTGAGGCTGAGGCCGAGGCTGAAGGCAGACTGAGGCTGAGGCTGAAGCAGGCTGAGGCTGAGGCTGAGGCTGAGGCTGAGGCTGAGGCTGAGGCTGAGGCTGAGGCTGAGGCTGAGGCTGAGGCTGAGGCAGGCTGAGGCTGAGGCTGAGGCTGATGCAGGCTGAGGCTGAGGCAGGCTGAGGCTGAGGCCGAGGCTGAAGGCAGACTGAGGCTGAGGCTGAAGCAGGCTGAGGCTGAGGCTGAGGCTGAGGCTGAGGCTGAGGCAGGCTGATGCTGAGGCAGGCTGAGGCTGAGGCTGAGGCTGATGCAGGCTGAGGCTGAGGCAGGCTGAGGCTGAGGCCGAGGCTGAGGCAGACTGAGGCTGAGGCTGAAGCAGGCTGAGGCTGAGGCTGCAGGCTGAGGCTGAGGCTGAGGCAGGCTGATGCTGAGGCTGAGGCTGAGGCTGAGGCTGAGGCTGAGGCTGCAGGCTGAGGCTGAGGCTGAGGCTGAGGCTGAGGCTGCAGGCTGAGGCTGAGGCTGAGGCTGAGGCTGAGGCTGAGGCTGAGGCTGAGGCTGAGGCTGCAGGCTGAGGCTGAGGAGGCTGAGGCTGAGGCTGCAGGCTGAGGCTGAGGCTGAGGCTGAGGCTGAAGCAGGCTGAGGCTGAGGCTGAGGCAGGCTGAGGCTGAGGCTGAGGCTGAGGCTGATGCAGGCTGAGGCTGAGGCAGGCTGAGGCTGAGGCCGAGGCTGAAGGCAGACTGAGGCTGAGGCTGAAGCAGGCTGAGGCTGAGGCTGAGGAGGCTGAGGCTGAGGCTGAGGCAGGCTGAGGCTGAGGCTGAGGCTGAGGCTGAGGCTGAGGCTGAGGCTGAGGCAGGCTGAGGCTGAGGCTGAAGGCAGACTGAGGCTGAGGCTGAGGCTGAGGCAGGCTGAGGCTGAGGCTGAGGCAGGCTGAGGCTGAGGCTGAGGCTGTGACTGCGACTGCCGTTGCCACTGCGACTGTCATCGCGAATGCGACTACGACTGCGAGAACAGCAGAATTCTACAACTGGATTCTCATCTGAATCTTAAGGGGAATGCTTCCAGATATGCTCCTACACATCGCTGTTAGGTTGCTTTGCTGTGATATGTTTGGCCTCTTCGGGCCTTCTGGAGGAACTCTTGGAAGCCTCTTGGGCCGTCTGGGAGGCCTCTTAGGGGCCTCTTGGGCCGTCTTGGGCCATCTTGACGCCATATTGGGCCGTCTTGGGTGCATGTTGGGTCGTCTTGAAGGCATCTTGGGGCCATCTTAGCCGTCTTGGAGGCCGTCTTGGCCGTCTTGGAGGCCATCTTGAAACCTGTTGGGGCCTCTCTGAGCCGACAATGGGCCCTCTTGGGGCGCTTCAGGGCCGTCTTGGAGACCATCTTGGGCATTTTGGAGGTCTCTTGGGCCGTCTTGGGGCCCTCTTGGGGCCGTCTTGGGGGTTTCTTGGGCCGTTATGGGGCCATTTTGGAGGACTCTTGGGCGATCCTGGGGCGATCTTGGGGGCCTCTTAGGTAGTCTCGGGCCGTCGGAAGGCCGAAAATAATCAAATGTCAAGATCCTCCAAAAACCTAAGGACAATCAATATGTTTGGCCTTTTCTGGCCTTCCTGGAGGCCCTCTTGGAGGCCTCTTGGGCCGTCTTGGGCCAGCTTCGAGCCAACTTCGGCCATCTTGGTGGGCTCCTGGCCATTCTGACGCCGTCGGAAGGCGTTTGGGGGGCCTCTCTGGGCCGACTTCGGGCCCTCTTGGGGTGCTCCAGGGTCGTCTTGGAGGCCATCTTTGGCGTCTTGGAGGCCTTTTGGGTCGTCTTTGTGCCCTCTTGGGGCCGTCTTGGGGGCCTCTTGGGCAGTCCTGAGGCCGTCTTGGAGTCTGGGCGAACTTGGGGTTATCTTGGACTCTCGTAGGCCGTCTTGGAGGCCGTCTTGGACCATCTTGGGCGGACTTGGAGGCCATCTGGGACCATCTTAGAGGCCTTCTTGGGCCAACGTGGCCATCTTGGAGGCCATCTGGAGCCGTCTTGGAGGATTTTTGGGGGAAGTGGCAATCCTCCCGGCACTCCGGCGGGACGCGCCAGAGGCCCAGGGGGAGTACTTTTGGAAAGAGCCAAAACCCATACCGAAAGGATTCGGCACGCCAGGCACCCCTGTGGCAAGCCAACAGGGGGCGGCGGATCCTAGACGCCTACGGCGAATCACCGCCGCCCCCTGCCTTTTTGGAAGCGCCTATGTGGCCGAACGTTGAGGCATCGGACCTGATGTTCGGTTTGGAAAGCCTTCGGGGAACACGTGGGCATCTTGAAGGTCATCTTGGCCATTTTGACCCTTTCGGGCCTTCTTGGAGTACGTCTTGGAGGGCTCTTGGGCCATCTTGGAGGCCATCTTGAGCGTCTTGGAGGCCTCTTGGGCCGTCTTGGGGGCCTCTTGGGGCCGTCTTGGGCCTCTTGGGCGATCTTTTGGGGGCACTTGGGCCGTCTCGGGCCGTCGGAAGGCAGAAACAAAGCAAATGCCACAATCTTTCAAAAACCCACAGGAAAAATGTGATTTTGGCCTTTTCGGCTTTCCTGGAGGCCCTCTTGGAGGCCTCTTGGGCCGTCTTGGTGGGCCCCTGGCCCGTCCGACGCCATCGGAAGCCGTTTTGGGGCCCCTTTGGGCCGACTTGGGGCCCTCTTGGACTGCTCCAGGGCCGTCCTGGAGGCCATCTTGGGCGTCTTCAACTTAAAGCCTCCTGGGCCATCTTGGGGGCCTCTTGGGGCCGTCTTGGGGGCCTCTTGGGCCGTTCTGGGGCCATCTTGGAGGCATCTTGGGCGATCTTTGGGGGCTCTTGGGTCGTCTCGGGCCGTCGGAAGGCCGAACGGAAGCACATGTCAAAATCCTTCAATAACCTATGGAACATCAGTGTTTTTGGCATTTTTCTGGCCTTCCTGGAAGCCCTTTTGGAGGCCTCTTGGGCCGTCTTGGGCCAGCTTCGAGCCAACTTCGGCCATCTTGGTGGGCTCCTGGCCCGTCTGACGCCGTCGGGAGCCGTCTTAGGGGGGTTCTCGGAACCGACTTGGGGTCCTCTTGGGGCGCTTCGGGGCCATCTTGGAGGCCATCTTGGGCGTCTTGGAGGTCTCTTGGGCCGTCTTGGGGCCCTGTTGGGGCCGTCTTGGAGGCCTCTTGGGCCGTCATGGGGCCCTCTTGGAGGCCTCGTGGGCGATCCTGGGGCGATCTTGGCGGCCTCTTGGGCCGTCTTGAGCCGTCGGAATGCCGAGAAGATGCAAATGCCAAAATCCTTCTAAAATCGAAGGACAATCAATGATTTTGGACTCTTCGAGTCCTCCTGGAGGACCTCTTGGAGGCCTCTTGGGCCGTGTTGGGCCGTCTTGGAGGCTTCTTGGGCGAACTTGGAGGTATCTTGGACTCTCTTAGGCCGTCTTGGAGGCCGTCTTGGACCATCTTGAGCGGACTTGGAGGCCATCTTGGACCATCTTAGAGGCCATCTTGGGCCAACGTGGCCATCTTGGAGGCCATCTGGAGCCGTCTTGGATGATTTTTTGTGGACGCTGAGGTGGTTGACGCGGCCTTCCGGGACCCCGGCGGGACGGGCCGAAGCCCCAGGGGGAGTTCTTTTGGAAAAAGAACCAAAACCAAAACCGAAAGGATCCAGCACGCCAGTCACCCCTGCGATTAATTGACAGGGGTCGGCGGATCGAAGACGCCTACGGCGAATCACCGCCGCCCCTTGCCTTTTTGGAAGAGCCTATGTGGCCGAACGTTGAGGCCAGACCTGCCAAGCTATCGGACCATGTGTTCCCCGAATCGGTTTGGAAAGCCTGCGGGGAACACGTGGGCATCTTGAAGGTCATCTTGGCCGTCTGGAGGCCATTTTGACCCTTTCGGGCCTTCTTGGAGGACGTCTTGGAGGGCTCTTGGGCCGTCTTGGAGGCCATCTTGAGCGTCTTGGAGACCTCTTGGGGCCTTCTTGGGGGCCTCTTGGGGCCGTGTCTTGGGCCTCTTGGGCGATCTTTGGGGGCTCTTGGGTCGTCTCGGGCCGTCGGAAGGCAGAAACAAAGCAAATGCCACAATCCTTCAAAAACCTTTGGGAAATCAATGAATTTGGCATTTTCGGGCATTCCTGGAGGCCCTGTTGGAGGCCTCTTGGGCCGTCTTGGACCTTCTTAGGGCCATGCTCGGCCGTCTTGGTGGGCTGCTGGTCCGTCTGACGCCGTCGTAAGCCGTTTGGGGGGCTCTATGGGCCGACTTGGGGCCCTCTTGGACTGCTCCAGGGCCGTCCTGGAGGCCCATCTTGGGCGTCTTAAAGGCCTCCTGGGCCGTCTGTCTTGGGGGCCTCTTTGGGGCCTCTTGGGGCCGTCTTGGGGCCCTCTTGGGCCGTTCTGGGGCCACCTTGGAGGCCTCTGGGGCGATCTTTCGGCGATCTTCGGGGGCTCTTGGGCCGTCTCGGGCCGTCGGAAGGCCGAAAGGAAGCAAATGCAACACTCCGTCAAAAACCTTAGGGTAATCAATGTTTTGGGCCTCCTCTGGCCTTCCTGGAGGCCCTCTTGGGGGCCTCTTGGGCCGTCTTGGGCCAGCTTCGAGCCAACTTCGGCCATCTTGGTGGGTTCCTTGCACGTCTGACACCGTCAAAGGCCGTCTTGGGGGCCTTTCTGGGCCGACTTGGGGCCCTCTTGGGGCGCTTCGGGGACGTCTTGGAGGCCATCTTGGGCGTCTTGGAGACCATCTTGGGCGTGTTGGAGGCCTCCTGGGCCGTCTTGGGGCCCTCTTGGGGCCGTTTTGGAGGCCAATTGGGCCATAATGGGGCCCTTTTGGGGCCCTTTTGGGGGCCTCTTGGGCGATCTTGGGGGCCTCTTGGGCCGTCTTGGGCCGTGGGAAAGCCGAAAAGGCGCAAATGCCAAAATCTTACGGGAAATCAATGATTTTGGAGGACGTCTTGGAGGGCTCTTGGGCCGTCTTGGAGGCCTCTTGCGGGCCTGTTGGGCCGTCATAGACCATCTTGAGGCCATCTTGGGCCGTCTTGGAGGCATCTTGGGGCCATCTTAGCCGTCTTGGAGCCCATCTTGGGCCGTCTTGGAGACGTCTTGGAGACCATCCTGGGCCATCTTGGCCGCCTTGAACGCCGTCTTGGGCCAACTGGAGGAAACAGAGGCACGACGGACACGTTTTGAGCGCCTTTCCGGGTGGCCGGCGGGACGGGCCGAAGCCCCAGGGGGAGTTTTTTTGGAAAAAGAACCAAAACCAAACGCCATATCATCCGGCACGCCAGGCCCCCCTTTGATACATCAAAAGGGGGCGGCGGATCGGCGGCGGATCGAAGACGCCTACGGCGAATCACCGCCGCCCCCTGCCTTTTTGGAAGCGCCTATGTGGCCGAACGTTGAGGCCAGACCTGCCAAGCTATCAGACCATGTGTTCCCCGAATCGGTGTGGAAAGCCTTCGGGGAACACGTGGGCATCTTGAAGGTCATCTTGGCCGTCTGGAGGCCATTTTGACCCTTTCGGGCCTTCTTGGAGGACGTCTTGGAGGGCTCTTGGGCCGTCTTGGAGGTCATCTTGAGCGTCTTGGAAGCCTCTTTGGCCGTCTTGGGGGCCTCTTGGGGCCGTGTCTTGGGCCTCTTGGGCGATCTTTGGGGGCACTTGGGCCGTCTCGTGGCCCCATAGGGGCTCCACCGAAGGTCCCCGTGGCGCAGTCCGCATGCGTCTCCCCCACCCAGTACAGCGTTTCGAGGTCCCATATGGAACCCCACCGAAGGTCCCCGTGGCGCAGTCCGCATGCGTCTCTCTCACCCAGTACAGCGTTTCGTGGCTCCATATGGAACCCCACCGAAGGTCCCCGTGGCGCAGTCCGCATGCGTCTCCCCCACCCGGTACAGCGTGTCGTGGCCCCTTAGGGAGCTCCACCGAAGGTCCCCGTGGCGCAGTCCGCATGCGTCTCCCCCACCCAGTACACCTCCGTCGGAGGCCGTCGGAGTTCCGCGCCTCGCTCGCCCGTCGTCGCTCTGCCCAGCGGCAAGAGCCTTGCCCACTTATCAGCCAGCCAGCTACCTCTCTTTGCTCCGCGCAGCAGACGACCCGCGCGCGTCGCTGGGACCCCTCCGGGGCGACCTGCGCGCGTCGCGGGGACTCCGCGCTGCGCTGCGCCCGCAGCCTTGGACTGTTGAGTGCGTGGGCAAAGAGGGAGTGAAAGAAGGGGAGGAAGCGGGCGCGATCCTCGCGGGGGGGCGCGCCGACATTGGCGTCGCGGCGCGCGGGCGATGCCGTCGGAGAGTCCCGGGGAAGCTCCTTGCGGCGGCCACGCCCAGCGTCACGAGTACTCAGAGGCAGTCATTCTCAAACTATTTACATTCGTATACAACTACACCATGCTTTGTCATACTCGCATTCATGCATGTAGACTCGCTCGCGCGCGTATTCATTCACAGTCAGACGCACTCGCGCTCATATTCGCCCGCGCTCAGTCTCTCTACGTGCTCAGATCAATCGGTTTCGTTCACGTTGTGTACCACGCCATTCATGTCGGCACACTCCTAGCACGGCTCGTTGCTTCATAGGCATCTCCACCGAAAAATGAATCACAATTGCGGTACTCACACCTTCATATGGTTGGGTCCTTCGTCAGGCTATTTTTTTGCCTTCTGGAGGTCTCTTGGGCGCGTCTTGGGCGCCTCTTGTGGCCTCTTGGGGCCTCTTGGCGGCCTCTTGGGGCCTCCTGGCCCCTGCTTGGGCCCCTCTCGGGGCTGTCTTGGGGCCCTTTTGGTCCGTCTTGAGCGTTTCTTCGGCCATCTTGGAACCGTCTTGGGCCGTCTTGGGGCCTTCTTGGAGGCGTCTTGGCCTGTCTTGGGGCGGTCTTGGAAACTCCTTCAGTTGAGCCGTCTTGGAGCGTCGGAAAGCCGAAAATGCGAGAAGGCCCGGCTCCTTCAAACAATTTTCAGTAACATCTAAGATTTTGACCTCTTGGGGCTCTCTTGGGAGGCTTCTTGGAGCGCTCTTGGGGTCTCTTTGGGCCCTCTTCTGCCGTCTTGTAACCATCTTCGGGCACATTGGAACACTCTTGGCCTCGGCAATGCGAATATGGTGTAACTTGCAAAGGTTTATGGTTTGGGGGACGCGAGTATTGTGTAATTTACACGGGTTTGTTGCCTCGGGGACGCAGCAATTGTACACATTACAAGGGTTTGCGGCCTCGGGGGCGTGAACATGGTGTAATCTATGAATGCTTATGGCTTCGGGGACGCGAGTCGTATGTATTTTTACGTGTCCCACGCCCCCCATGAATTCAGAGAACGCGATCTGGGCGGGTAAATTGGATCCTTATGGGCTCCCCTAGCAGCAACTTCGCCCTACAGCCTGTTGCCCCGCAAGGGGGCCGCCTCGGTCGTTCCTCCGGTCTCCTCCCTCTCGAAGGAGGGCAAGTGCATACACAAACTTTTGGAGCTCCGCGTGGAGCTCTGAAAGTTTATGTCTATACAGTTTCTTTTTCTTTTCCTTCTTCTTCTTTTTTTTGTAGTTGGGTTCCTGCAGGGTGTCCGCCCAGTTAGGGGCAAGAACGCGGCTTTTCCGTTCCTTGCCCAACGACCGTGCCAGCCATCTTATCGAAATGCTTCGGTTGCGGGCCTGATCTGTCGATTGGTGCCCTCCGATTCTTGTGCTGGGCTGAGCGGTGCGTGCTCGCAAGCTGCTTGGCCGCGCCCGCCACGGTGCCGCTTCCTGCACGGCACACCCGACGAGAGCTGCCGACCTCGTGCCGCGAATGAATGCAAGCCCTGAATTTATCACTACTCACCAAGTCACCCCAACACAACCCGAAGGCCCCAAGTTGGCCTCCATTTCCGGTGGGGGTTGGGTGGGGGCATTCGGGAGCATTGAACAGGTACATATAGACCCCGTCATCCCCCAACCCTGAATATGGGACTTCGGGTAGGGTTGGGGTTGTCTGGTAGGTCGTCAATTTACTTACGGCCCAGATCCGCCATCTGATGTGCTAATGTGGACGCGGAGGGCGCACGGCAGTAGTGGGGACCGCCGGGCATCGCTGCCCATGCCAGGCTCTCATGTGTTGGGGGCAACGATAGGGGGGGTACGCACAGGGGGGGATGCATCGACCTCGAATGGCCGACATAGCGACGATGCATCGTTGATATCAGGGCGATGCACCGGCAATGCCTAGAGCATGCATGGGGCCGTCTGCATCGCGATGTACCGACGATGCGCGGGCGATGGATCGGCCACTCGAGGTCGGTGCATTCTCTCTTGTGCCTATCCGATCCCCCCTTCTCGTTGCTCCCCACCGTGGCGCCGAAGGGGCGGGAGAGGCTCGGGGGGGGAGCGTCCACCCCACGTCGCCCTCGCATCGCCGCTCGGGGACGGGGGCGTGCCCCCGCCTGCCCCGGGACCGTGCCGCCGTGCTGGCGAGGGAGGCCCCCTCCTGCCCGATCTCTCGGTGGCGTGCCGCCGGCTCTGAGGGCCGAGGCTCCACCCCGAGCCAAGGAGCCCCCCCTCCTCGGCTCCCCGCAGCTCTCCCGCAGCTCCCTCCCCTCCCCCCTCCCCCGCGCCTGGCGCTCGAAGGGCGAGGAGGGAGGAGGAGGAGGAGGAGGAGGAGGAGGAGGAGGAGGAGGAGGAGGAGGGGGAGGAGGAGGAGGAGGGGGAGGAGAGGAGGAGAGGAGGAGGAGGAGGAGGGAGGAGGGAGGAGGAGGAGGAGGAGGAGGAGGAGGAGGAGGAGGAGGAGGACCAGCGTAAACCCAAGGCTCATTGTTCCCTCCCCCATCCGCACCCTCCGCCGGCCGATGGCCCGCTCCTCTGGAGCCGCCCGCGCTCTCGGCCCACTCCGGGTGTCGTGTGCCGCTCTGTGCTCCGACGTGTCTCAGGGCGAGCTGGGCTCCCGCCAGGGAGAACTTCGAGGTGAATCCAGCCATTGCGACGGGGGCGCCCCTGGGAGGCTCAGGGGGGCACACCACCATGAAGCGCCGACTCCAGGGAAGATATGGGAAAATGTGGGCAGTGGGGGGGAAGACGAACGCCCCGAAAATTTGGGAGAATGCGGGGAGCCCTGGGCCCCCTCGAGAGGCCCCCTCCATCGATGGGCTGCGAGACGGCCGGAAGCCCTCGAGCCTCGCTCCTCGATCCCGAATCGTCTACCCTCGCGGAGCGCCCGAGGGCTCCTGCTGCTCTCCCCCGGCCTCGAAGAAGGAAGAACCGTGGAAGCATGGGCTCTCGGAGATCCGCGCGGACTTCTTGGATTTGCGCTTGGCCTCACAGCGTTCCAGGGGCGGCGCTCGAGGCGCCGCCGCGGGGGTCCAGCGCTGGTCCGAGAAACCCGCGCGGACCGCCGACGGCTCATCTTACTGCCGTTTTTTTTGCTTTCCTCTACGCTCGTAAGCGGAGGGCGCCAGCGATACACCCGCACGGGTCCTTGCCAGGCCCATCTTGGGCCCAGGATAGGTGTGAGCACCGATCCGTGGCCCAGGGTGGCCCTGGGCAAGGTCAGTGCAGGTGCATAGGTGGCGCCCTCCTGTAAGGGGCCTGCAGTCGGGAATCGCTGCTTCGCGTTTGCATGGACCAGGGTAGCCGCGAGCTCCCCGCAGATTGAGCCGGCTCCCGCCGCACGTGCCAGGCGGGGGAGCAAAGGTGAAATAATTGCAAGCCCCGCCCCCCTGAGGAGGAAGAGATGGGTGCACTCTGCCCCTCCTCCTCCTCCTGCCCCTGCTCCTCCTGCCCCGGCTTCTGATGTCCCTCCTCCTGCCCCTCCTCCTCCTCCTCCTCCTGCGCCTCCTGCCCCTCCCTCCTCCTCCTCCTCCTCCTGCTCCTCCTGCGCCTCCTGCGCCTCCTGCCCCCCCTCCTCCTCCTCCTCCTGCGCCTCCTGCGCCTCCTCCTGTCCCTCCTCCTCCTGCCCTTCCTCCTCCTCCTCCTCCTCCTCCTCCTCCTCCTCCTCCCCGTCCTCCTCACCACTCTGCTCTCTTTGCCGGTCTGCATCACAGCCCTGGGCTATTCGCACCATCGGGCCACCGTGCCCCGCAGGGCGGTGGCTCTGGGACGCTGGGCCCACCAGTGGAGCCAGGGCGCCCGAAAGCCATGTTGCGGTCGGGCCGAGTTATGAGGTCGAGGTCGGTTCGGGGAGGGTGCCCCAGTGTTCTTCGTGCTTCAGGAGGGGAAAAAACGCACACAGACACAATGAATCGTCGATTCCCTAGAAACTATGGGAAAATATGGGAAGTGGGGGGGGGGGAGGCAGAAGCCCGGAAAATATTGGAAAATCTAGGGGATCTGGTTATTTGTGTCTATGTATTCATTTGTGTGTCCCAGTTTCCCTTCTGTGCTTGCTGGCTGTTCTTGTGAATCCTGGGAAGGGTACCCTTGGATGCTCTGTGTTTCTTGGCCGGCGGAGGGGTTCATTTTCATGAAGAATGTTCTTCTGGACCATGTCCGACGGTTGTCCTCGCCATCGCGAGCCACCTGGGAGGGAGTCTCCGAGCGGGGCACCCGCCCCCAGATGACCCTCAGAGCCCCCCCCCACAGGAGGAGGAGGAGGAGGGAGGGAGGGAGGGAGGGAGGGAGGGAGGGAGGGAGGGAGGAGGAGGAGGAGGAGGAGGAGGAGGAGTAATGATAGTAGTGGTAATGTTCAGAGTAATATTATATCACGTCGAATCATACCGGTACTAATATTCATATCAATCGGAATACGAATGATAAGAAGAAGAAGACTAATACTCAGAACGCTAAGACTATACATAAGAAGGGTCATCGTAGTACGAATCGTAGTACAGCGCGAACACGCATAATACTAAGAGGCGCCGTCGTATAACTAACAATATTACCACGACGATTAATACTACACGTACTAATACAACGACGACTAATACCACTAACACAGAGTACGACTACGTAGGCGACTACTACTACTACTACTGCTACTACTGCTACTGCTACTGCTACTGCTACTGCTACTGCTACTGCTACTACTACTACTACTACTACTACTACTACTACTACTACTACTAGTTACTACTACTACTACTACTACTACTACTACTACTACTACTACTTAGTAATACTACTACTACTACTACTACTACTACTACTACTACTACTACTACTACTACTACTACTACTACTACCACCACCACCACCACCACCACCACCACCACCACTACTTACTACTACTACTACTACTACTACTACTACTGCTACTACTGCTACTGCTACTACTGCTACTGCTACTGCTACTACTACTACTTCTAGTAGTACTACTACTACTCCTCCTCCTCCTCCTCCTCGTTCTCCTCCTACACTACTACTACTACTACTACTACTACTACTACTACTACTACTACTACTACTACTACTACTACTACTACTACTAGTACTACTACTACTACTACTACTACGACTACTACTACTACTTTTGAAATATTTATAATAAGCATAAGAAGGCTTTTCATTCTTGCGGGCACTAAGACTATTACGATCAACATTAAGACTGAGAGTAGTAACTCTGCGATTAACATTCTCAAGTTCTTCAATACGGATAGCATGAACCATATTATTATTACTAAGAACAATGGTGCGAAACAAAGTAACAATAACAATAAACAGAGGAAGAGAAGGAGGAGGAGGAGGAGGAGGAGGAGGAGGAGGAGGAGGAGGAGGAGGAGGAAGAGGAGGAGGAGGAGGAGGAGGAGGAGGAGGAGGTCCGACTGGACCTCAAGCCCTCCGCCCGTTGCTCGGCCTCGAGGGCGCCGCGTCGAGGCGCAGCGGCCGGCCCGAGCAGCAGGCGCGGGCGCAGAGGGGGGCCGCGGGCAGAGGCCGGGGCAGCCAGCGGCGGGACCACGGCCCCAGCCCGTTCGCACCATCGGGCCACCGTGCGCCTCGGGGTCGTGACTGCGGGGCGCTGGGCCCGCCCACAGGGGCCGAGGCGCCCGAGAGCTGCATGGCCTCAGGCCCTCGCCCCGGTGCTCGGCCTCGTGGCGGCGCGTCGAGGCGGAGGCCCGGGCCCGAGCCGAGCAGCAGGCGCGGGCAGAGGGGGCGCAGCGGGCAGAGAGGCTGGGAGCCAGCGGTGGAGGGGCGCGGCGGCGGAGGCCCAGCGGTGGAGGGGCGGTGGAGCCTCCGAGAGCCGCGGCAGTTGGCGCCCTGGGCGCAGGGGCCGCGGTGCTGGGGGGGGGGGCGTGAGTCCGCATGTCGGCGGCGGGCGAGGGGGGAAGCTCGAGATTGGAAGTTCGAGGTTCTCGGGCGTCTTCGTATTCGCTTGGCTGCTTTCCCCCCTCGGGGGGAAGTTTCGGGCCTCGACGTTCGAGGCTTTCGGCCGTTCTCCCAGCCTCTTGGCCGGCTGTCCGCCCTCGGGTGGCGCTCCAGAGGCCCCCGCCTCGCCAGGAGCGCTCCGGGGGTGTCCGGATCATCCCGGACGGCCGCCGGAGGCCCGAGGTAGGACCCCCCAGAGACGCGGCGGCGCGCCCGCGGGGGGTCCTGCAGAGGCGCTGGGGGCAGGCCCAGGGGCCCGCGGCCGCGGGCACTCGCGGGGCCTGGCGAGCTCGGGCACCGACGCTCGGCGGCGAGCGAGGGGGGGGGGAGGTGGGAAGGAGAAGGTCTTCTCAGATGGCGGCGGGGCTTCCGAGAAGCCCTCGCGCCTGCCCAGAAGTTTGGTCCGCGTCGTCGGGGGAGGCTTGAAACAGCTTCTCAGAAGGCCGGGGGACTTCCGAGCCTTCTGAGAAGGCCCGCCCCTGCTCATTTCCCCCCCAGCCTCGCCGCCGATACGCAGCCCTCCGCCCGGACGGGTCTGGCTGGAGGCCGCCAACGCCTGCATACCCCCACACCCAGGATCCGGGTGGGTCCCACGCACGGTCACCCCCGCGCTGGTGCAGCGGGGCGGCCCATCGGAGTGGGGAGGACACGGGGCCACGGCTCGGTGCATGAGCTCGCCTGTCGCAGGTCGGCTCGTGTGGTGTTCCCGGTTTTCCTGGCGGCCCTCTGATTTGCACAGCGGTCGAGGCCGAGTCGGGTGAACGGCTCCGTGGTCGCAGAGCCTCCTCCTCCTCTTTCTCAGGAAAGAGTGTGGGGAGGACACTCAGCTCGGGCAAAAACCAGGGCGAGGGAGCCTGGGTACCTTGGGCGGGGCTCTCAGGACACTCTGTGGCGGCAGGGGCCCCCCAAGCCCGAGCAGCGTACAACGACACCACCGTGGTGCGGAGGAGGTCAGTGGCGACGCGGACTTGGGACTCCTCCTTCCCGTCCTCCTCGGTCCCCCCCCTCCCTCCTCCTCCGCCTCCTTCTCCTGCCCCTCCCCCCCCTACTCCGCCCCCTCCCGCAGTCCAGAGTGAGCCAGTCATGCAAGGCAGTGAAGGCTGCACTGCTCGTGGACGCGTGCGCGGCGAACCTCGCCGCCGCGCTATCCCAGCAGCTCTGCGATCGGGGGCCAGCTGGGGAGCGCCAGCTGGGCACCTGCGCCGATGCTGGCCGGGCCGATGCCGGGCCCAGGACCGGGGCGCTGCCTTCCTGGTCAGGCCAGGAGCCGGCGACTACGAAGGGTGTGGCTACGTCGGGGTGCGGTTTGCGATCGGCGCCGTGGGGGCCTGGAGGGCACGACAGTGTCCTCGTCGAGCCTCGTCGGGGCGCGGCGGAGAACTCCACGAGGTACCCGCCCGACCCCCATGGTGCCCCCCAGGGTGCCGATTGCAAACCGCACCCTTTGCAAACCACACCCTTCGGAGTCGCCGAAGGAGGGCGCGCGCACACGGATCCAGGGCCGAGGGAGGGCCTATCCTGTCCATGATCGGCACATGCGTATGCATCTGCCTGCGGCGAGTCCCGCCACCGTGCCAGCCCAGCACTCTGGGTGGCAGCCGTTCGGTGTGAGCGCAACGAATCCGCAGGCCGTCGCATGTGATGCCTGTCGCCCCAAGGTGGGAGAGAAGAGCAATGGCGAGGAGGAGGATGAGGAGGAAAATGATAGGCACGATGATGAGGAAGATGAGGAGAAACAAGGGGGTGATAATGAGGAGAAGGAGCAGGAGGATGCCTGTCGCATGTGACACTTGTCGTCCAGAGTTAGAGGTTGAGGAGGAGGAGGAGATAAGGATACTGATGATGATGATGATGATGATGATGCTGATGATGATGATGATGGTGGTGGTGGTGGTGGTGGTGGTGATGATGATGCTGATGCTGATGCTGATGCTGATGATGATCATGATGCTGCTGCTGATGATGATGATGATGATGATGATGATGATGATGATGATGATGGTGATGATGATGATAATGATGAGGTGGAGGTGGAGGAGGATGATGTTGAGGGTGTGGAGGAGGGGGAGCAGGAGGAAGAGGAGGATGATGAGCAGGAGCAGGAGCAGGAGCAGGAGCAGGAGGAGGAGGAGCAGGAGGAGGAGGAGGATGAGGAG
Organism: Prorocentrum cordatum; assembly: GCA_963575745.1. Taxonomy (NCBI): domain Eukaryota; class Dinophyceae; order Prorocentrales; family Prorocentraceae; genus Prorocentrum; species Prorocentrum cordatum. The sequence goes on from CAUYUJ010016272.1 coordinate 146,131, forward strand.
GAGGAGGAGGAGAACAAGTGTAAACCCATGGCGCATCAACGATGTTGCAAGGCACCCTCCTTCCATCCCTCCTCACATGTCTTTACAATACTGTGTGTTCAGTGTTGAGAGTGCCCCGTTGGAAGACAACCGTCTGAGAGTCCTCAACCGTGCCAGCACAACTCTTTGGACTTCAGCGCCGCGAATTAGATATACTATTGCGTCTTGACGATCCTGCATCGCGCCTGAACGCCCTTTCCGTGACGTCAGCACCGCGGGTCGAAGAGACTGTTGCGCTCTGACAGTCCTAAGTCGTGTCCGAGCACCACTACTGGAACGTCGGATTGCAAACAAAAATTTCGAAGGATTGCAAAAAACAGTTTTTGTGCAATCCTTCGTTTTTTTGGCAATCCTTTGTTTTTTTTACCTAACAGCGAAGACTGATAGGTTTCTAGTAGTGTCAAAAGAGGTCACAGATCACTCCACAGGGGGGTCCGGGCAGGTGTTGGGAGTTGCCGGGCGGGCCTGTGCCGGCCTCGTTTTTCACCAACAGTCACACACTTCGTGCTCTTCGACTTCCCAGAACTCCATTCCCAGGCTCATTCTGAATAACCGGATGCAACAGTCACACACTTCGTGCTCTTCGAGATCCCAGAACGCCATTCCCGGGCCACATTCTGGAGGGCCGGATGCAACAGTCACACACTTCGTGCTCTTCGAGTTCCCAGAACTCCATTCCCGGGCCACATTCTGGAGGGCCGGATGCAACAGTCACACACTTCGTGCTCTTCGAGTTCCCAGAATTCCATTCCCGGGCCACATTTTGGATGCCCGGAGCCAACTGTAGGCCACTTCGTGCTCTTCGAGTTCCCAGAACTCCATTCCCGGGCCACATTTTGAATGCCCGGAGCCAACTGTAGGCCACTTCGTGCTCTTCGAGTTCCCAGAACTCCATTCCCGGGCCACATTTTGAATGCCCGTAGCCAACTGTAGGCAACTTCGTGCTCTTCGACTTCCCAGAACTCCCATTCCTGGGCCACATTTTCAGCAGGGGCAAGAGCACGACGAGGAGGAGGACGAGCAAGACCAGGAGGACGAGGACGAGCAGGAGCAGGACGAGGAGCAGGAGGAGCAGGAGAAGAAGGACGAGCAGGAGGAGGAGGAGGACGAGCAGGAGGAGGAGGACGACCAGGAGGAGGAGGACGACCAGGAAGAGGAGGAGGAGGAGGAGGAGGGGAGGGGGGGGACCAGGAGGAGGAGGAGGAGGAGGAGGAGGAGGAGAGAGAGGAGGAGGAGGAGGAGGAGGAGGAGAGAGGACGAGGAGGAGGAGGAGGAGGAGGGGGGAGGGGAGAGTACCAGGAGGAGGAGAACGAGGACCACCAGGAGGAGGAGGAGGAGGAAGAGGAGGAGGAGGAGGAGAGAACACCAGGAGGAGGAGGACGAGCAAGACGAGGAGGACGAGAACGAGGACGACCAGGAAGAGGAGGAGGAGGAGGAGGAGGGGAGGGGGAGGACTACCAGGAGGAGGAGGAGGAGGAGGAGGAGGAGGAGGAAGAGGAGGAGGAGGACGAGGAGGAGGAGGAGGAGGACGAGGAGGAGGAGGGGGGGGAGAGCACCAGGAGGAGGAGAACGAGGACCACCAGGAGGAGGAGGAGGAGGAGGAGGAGGAGGAGGAGGAGGAGGAGAGAGCACCAGGAGGAGGAGGACGAGCAAGACGAGGAGGACGAGAACGAGGACGAGCAGGAGGAAGAGGAGGAGGAGGAGGAGGAGGAGGAGGAGGAGGAGCAGGAGAAAGAGGAGGAGGAGGAGGAGGCAGGCTGAGGCTGAGGCTGTGACTGCGACTGCCGTTGCCGCTGCGACTGTCATCGCGAATGCGACTACGACTGCGAGAACAGCAGAATTCGACAACTGGATTTTCATCTGAATCTTAAGGGGAATGCTTTCAGATATGCTTCTACACATCGCTGTTAGGTTGCTTTGCCGGGATAATGCAATCCCTCTTTTTTTGCAATCCTTCGTTTTTTTTGCAATCCATGAGAACTCCGTCGAACGGTCGTGAACTTCTGGCGTGACCGTGCGCAGCGCAGCGCTAGGGCGAGCGCCACCTTTCGAACAGGCCCCGCCCTCCGTCCGTGAAGCCCCTGCGAACTCTGAGGACGAGTGTGCGCGACGCTGAGGCGAGAGCCACGCAAAAAAACCGAAGGATTGCAAAAAACCCTGGATTGCAAAACAACCCTGGATTGCAAACAAGAGCCAGTTTTTTTTGCAATCCTGGTTTTTTTTGCAATCCTTCGTCTTGGAAAGACGCCGCCCTCCAGTCGTGAAGCTGTTGCGCCTTGCAGGCTTCGGAATCGTACATGGCGAGGGAGTCTCGGGCGAAACGCCCGGCCCGCCCTGCCGACACGTCTCGGGGTGTGACGGGAAGGAGTGAGTGTAAGGGAAGAGGTATGCAGGAGGAGGAGGAGGAGGAAACAGAGGAGGAACAAGAGGAGGAGGAGAAGGGGAAGGAGGAGGAGGAGGAGGAGGAGGAGGAGGAGGAGGAGCAGGAGGAAGGGGAGGAGGAGGAGGAAGGGGAGGAGGAGGAGGAGGAGGAGGAGGAGGAGGAGGAGGAGCAGGAGGAGGAGCAGGAGAAGGACCTTCTCGTCCATAGTTGTCTTGGGAGAGACGTAACAAGTGACACGCTGTTGCGTGTCGTGCTGGGGCCTGTCGGTGCGTCTCTCCTCGTTTTCGTCGTCATTTTCGTCCCTTCATGTTGTTCCCTCCTCTCTTGGATTTCCCTGGGGGCCTTTTGGGGGACCTCTTGGGGTCCTCTTCATGGCCTCTTGGGGCTTTGGAAGCGTCTTGGGGACCTTTCGGGGCCTCTTGGGAGCTCCTTGGGCAGCCCTAGGGCGCACTTGGTCAACCTGGCGCCTTCGGAGTCCAGCTTGGGAGCTTCTCTGGACCGTCTTGGGGCCCTCTTGGGGACCTTTAGGGCTGTCTTGAGTGTCTCTTGGGCCTTCTTGGGTCTCTTCGCGCTGTCTTAGCGCCATCTTGGGGCCCTTCTGGCCCCTCTTGGGGCCCTCTCGGGCCACCTTGAGGCCGTCTGAGGCGCCTCTGGAGTTGTCTTGGCCTAGCGGGAGCTCGAAAAGGCGAGAGCGTCCAAATCAGCCAAAGACCTCGATGAAGTCATACACGGTTTGGGCATCCTCGGGCCCTGCTTGCGGTGCTCTTGGAGCCCTCCTGGGCCGTGCCGGGGGCCTCCGCGGCCGTCTTGCGGCTCTCCTGGGCCTTCTTGGGGCCATCTTGGGCCGATCTTGGGCCATCTTGGCCGCTTCGGTCGCCTGCCCGGGCCGTCTGGGAAGCCATCTTGGGCATCCCGGAGGCTCTGGAGAGCGCCAGGGAGGCGTCTGGCCGCCCAGGAAGCCTCTGGAGCAGGCGGGGGGCGGATATACAGTCGGGGCCCTGAAGAAGGAACCTTTTTGGTTGGGGAGGGGCTCCGCGTTCCTTAATTGGTTCACAGCTTGCCTCAGGGTTTCCTTATGTTTTCGATGGGAAATCGAAGTTTAACTTATGGAAAAAAGGGGCCTCGTTCCTTATATTTAGGGTTCCTTAGGTCAACGCCCCGACGGTATGCGAGGCCGTGTGGGGACCTGGGGGGGGGCCCATACGAATGTGACATAATGTTACGGCAGCCCTACCCTCGACTACACGTAACAGTGACCCTTCGCCCGAGTGGCCTTGAGTGCGGGCCCACGGGCCCCCCGATCGCCGATCGCGAGGCGGCAGTGGCGTTTTCCGCGCTTGCGTTTGGCCCCCCCGCGGGCCCCAAACAGACGCGCACCAAAGGTCACTCTTCTAAGGTCACTCTTACCCAGGCTCGCTCTTGCGTGTGGCCGATCTCAGACGGCACTCGGCACGGAGTGTCAGGGCGCACGGAGCGGGATGGCTGGCATCGACCTTGCTGGGTCACCGCACGGGGCGCGCGAGGGCGATCTCGCGTCGCGCTTCGCGGCCTGGGCCGGAGAAGTGATTGTCTGCGGGTGATTGTCTGCGGGCGAGGACTGCGGAGAAGTGAGTGTCTGGAGTGGTTCACTTCCCTCCTCCCTCCTCTCGGGGGCACGCTCTCACACGGTGCGGTGGGCGCCTTGTGTGGTGAGTCAGTGAGGCTTCGGGGCGACCGCACGGCTTTGGCACTTGGGGCGTTCTCTCCGAGGACGGCTCGCGAAAAAGTCTGCCTTCTCGTCAGCTCTGACGACCCAAGCGCCATTGGCACGGCGAAGAGCAGGCGAAGATGACTTGACGATCTTGCCGAACAGCTGGTTCGAAAGCCTCCACCAAGCTTTCGAACCACGCTGCAAAGAACGAAGCTTCAAACGAATTGCAGCCGCGGCTTTACGAGCGACAGCGTCGAAACATTCCTGCGTCAGCCAGGGGTGGCTCCACCGGACCGGCACAAAGACCTTCGGCAGCATGCAAAATAGTCTCCGTGAGAAACTCCGCTCCAAAATCCGGGTCTCCGTCAAGGCAACTCCAATCCTTAGAATCGAGCTCACGAGAGACACACTTCAAATTCGAAGCATTAAACTGCCAACACATTCTCGTGCAAAGGAAGACGGACGAAGGGGGAAAGGAGAGACAAATAGACGACTCGATGATCCGCAATTCTCGGTAGAACTGACACTTCGGCAAACTCCTGCAAATCTGTTAAAGTTGAATAAATTAAATATTGCTCTCTGGTAAGTTCGCTCATGAGTTGTTCAAGACCGTAGCGCACAATTGTGCAGCTTCGATTCCCTCTGGAGTCTGTCTGTCAGAATGTCGAAGCCAAATAGGGTTGTGTACGTTAAAATCGCCAATTAAAGATACGCCGATGACAGAAGATATGTGCGTTTCCATCTCTGCAAACACACTTTGCATAGAAACTACTTCGGCGTTATGGGGAGGACGGTAAACATTGCCAAACAGAACAGGCTTGCAATCGAAATGAAATACAATCCAACAACACTCCGCGGAAACAGAATCAGCAAAAGGAGCAACAAGCGAACAATACTGGTCAAGCGCAAAAACGGCAACTCTGCCGCCGCTGCTGTTTCCATCTCGTCGGCAGACCCACGTGTATCCGTGCAAACTCGGGACTGAAACCCGGTCAAACCGGGTTTCATTTAAACAAACTAGAGCAGGAGGCGAAGAAAGAAGGGAAATACGAGCTTCGAGCTCAGACTGGGAGGAGTAGAAACCCTGAATACTACTTCGGGCGACTGGGGCCTCCAAGGTCCCCCAACCGTGCCGTGACGGACCGTTTTGGGATCCCCCACCCTCCTCCCCAGACATCCGACATGCTTTGTTTGTTTGTTTGCTCGCTTGCTTGCTTGCTTGGCTTTTGTTGCAATCCGCAGGCTCCGCAGGTCTCGACTCCTTTCCAGAGAGGCAGCGCCTCGCCCTGGATCCTGCACGATGGGCCACGGGGCTCCCGACAACGGGCCCCCGGTATCGGTGGCCGAAGCGGAGGAAGCACGCCGGGACGGACGAAACCCAGCTTCGCAGCGTGGACCCTCGGAGGTCTGGGCCCCTTGCTCCGCAGCCAGTTGTCCACTCCGAGCCGCTCCTTCCTCCTCCTCCTCCTCCTCCTGCTGCTCCTCCTCCTCCTCCTCCTCCTCCTCCTCCTCCTCCTCCTCCCCCCCTCTTCCCCCTCTTCCTCCTCCTCCTCCTCCTCCTCCTCCTCCTCCTCCTCCTCCTCCTCCTCCTCCTCCTCCTCCCCCGGGAGGCCCGGCAGGGGTCCCCAGGTGTTGACAGTGGCCGCAGTCCTTCTGCCGTGAGTTCTGCGCAGAACTCGGGAGGGGTCTGGGTTCAGTAGTTTTCTGGTCACAGCCTGGGCTCCCGACGTCCGATCAGGGCGATTCGGGCCCCCCCCGGAGCGCTCTCGGCGAGGCGCAGCTGCTGGAGGAAGCACCCGTAGGCGAGAACAGTTTCCAAGAGCCAGCGGCAAACCCCGAACATATGCGAACAATGTCAGGGGCGCGCTGCGAAAGCATCGTGGGACTACATAGAGAAACTCAGTGGGCACGCCCAATAAGAAAGTGGGCTGCCAGCCGGTGCCCCACGAGAATTCTTGGCGCTTCGTGAATCCCCTCCAGACCATCTTGCCCTTATCAGGGAGCGACGGCAGGCAACAACTCAACCAAAGCAGCATCAGGCTCCCTGTGCGCTTGGTGAGTGGCGTTCGCGTCGGTGCGTGCGCTTCGTAGCTTCTCGCAGTTGACCTGGCTGCGTGGTTGGCTGTCGTTGCCTGCGGTGCCTGTATTGTGTCGTGCGTGCCTGGGGCCGCCTTGGTACAGCGTTAAGTCGGGTCTTTCCCTGTACAGGAGGAAGATTCAAAAGTAGTAAAAAATAGCCTGGGGACGTTTTTTTTTAAGTATTTTTTGGGCCATTTTGGAATATTTTTTTGATTATTTCTAATTTTTCCTCCCAAATCCCCCTGTAGGAGGACAGGCCCGACTTAAGTGCAGTGGTTGCCCGTCGCTGTTCGCCGTGCGTGCGTCGCTCTGGGAGCGTCTTGGAGGCCTCCTTGTGGCCATCGTGGGGCCCTCCTGGGGCCACTTTCGACGCCCCGTGGGCCCCAGGGCTCTCTTGGGGCCCTCGTGTTTCGCTCTTGAGGCTCTCTTTGGGGCCCTCTTGGAGGTCCTGGGGCCCCTCTCGGGGACGACATGTTGGATGCCGTCGAGGAAAAAAGGCAGAGCGGCGTAGGTTAGGTTCCCCCCGCCTGGGACCGAAAATGCGCCGCTTGGGGCCGTATTGGGCCGCATTTGGGACCTTCTCGGGCGCCCTTCGGGCCGTCTTGGGACCATCCAGGGCCCCTGTTGGGGTCGTCTTGGGCCATCTTGGAGCCACCTTGGGGCCTCAACGGCCCACCGGAAGCGAAACGTCGAGAAGGCAAACACACAGTGAAAAGCATTGTGGTCTGGACGGATCTTGGCCTCTGGGGGGGCTCCCTGGGAGGCTCGGAGGGCACTTGGGGCCGTCCTGGGGCGGCCTTGAGGGCTCTTGGAGGCATGTTTGAAGCCATCTTGAACCATCTTGGGGCATTTTGCGCGATCCTACAGGCCATCTCGGGCTCTCTGGCGCCCTCTCGGGGTCGTCTGGGGCCAGAGAGAGCCCTCCGACACCTCGCGGGGGGAGAGTTCCAGACCGAGGGAGGCTAGATGGAGGGAGGCCCTCCACCCCGAAGGGGGAGAAGGGGGTCACGGTCGGGGTTGCGGTCGGGAACTTCTGGAGGGCGTGCCGCTCCGCCAGTTCTGGCCGGCCACGCTTTGGCGCGACGCGCTAGCCATCTCCCAGTTCCGAGGCGTCCACGTCCCGAGCATTTTCGAGCCTCCCGCCCCGCGGGGCGAAGCGACACGCTATCCGCTTGCAGGGCACAGCGTGTCGCCGGGGCCGCTGCGGCGCTCGCTGCCCAAAGCTCCCGACCGTAGCAGAACGAACTCCCTAGACCACTCACGCCTGGAGGATTTCTCCGAAGGGCTTAGGCCACCCGTCCTCCTCCGTCCTTCGTCCTCCGTCCTCCGTCCTCCTCCTCCTCCTTCTCCTCCTCCTCCTTCTCCTCCTCCTCCTCCTCCTCCTCCTCGGGTCGCTTACGGCCCAGGGGGAAACCGACCACTCACGCCCAGAGGGCTGGTAGGATTTCTGATCTCCGATGGGCCCGCAGAGGCCCGGCGCGCGCCTAACGACGCTCAGCGTAGATTGAAGTCGGGCCTGTCCCTCTACAGGGTGGATATTCAAAAAGCCCTGTAGGGGGACACGCCCGACTTAGGCGTAGACGAATCATGTGCCTTTTGATTTCTTATCGCAGAGTTTATTGTCGTACGTATGTGCCCAGTGCATGCGGAAGCATAATGTCAGGATCTTTGGGTTTGCGTTTCCATCCGGTAGTTCTGGCCCACCCCGCTTCGGCGCGACACGCTAGCCACTGCCCATCACCTGGCGTCAACGTCCCGAGCCTTTCCCAGGGTCCCGTCCTTTCAAGCGGAGCGACACGCTATCCGCTTGCAAGGCATAGCGTGACGCCGGGGCCGATGCCACGACACGCTATGCAAAAGTTCCCGACCGTATGCGGGAACAGAGGGAAACTTTACCTCCCGCGTTACGGTGCCGCGCTCCCTTCCGTTCCCGCCTGGCCGGCCAAGGTCTGCGGCTGTCCGAGTGCTACGGCAAGGCGTGGGCGGGGGCCCTGGTGAGTAGGGCCGCCGTCGTCGCCCCCGCCGCTGCCGTTCGTCGTCGGCGTTCGTCGTCGGCAATCGTCGTCGTCGTCGTCGTCGTCGTCGCCGTCGTCGTCGTCGTCGTCGTCGTCGTCGTCGTCGTCGTCGTCGTCGTCGTCGTCGTCATCGTCGCGATCGGATGCAGCCACCAAGCTTGCCGAGGCCGCGAGGGCTCGTGCCCACGAGGAGCGAACCAAAGATAAGGAGGACCTTTAGCCAGCCCAGCTTTCGCACGATCTACGTGCGTAACATTACCGACTGGGGGCCAAAGTGCAAGAAGATCGTGAAGTCGCCGCCGTTCCAGGCGGACATCCTCGGACTGTTGGAGACTCATGAGAGCGAGCGCACCAGTGACTCAGTGCTTGCAGAGTTTGACGCATCCGCTTGGAAGGCAGTTATCTCACCGTCGCGAGCCGACGGTACAGTGCAGAAGGCAGGTGGAGTGGTCCTGGGAGCTCGACGCCACCTGCAGTGTTCATCACTGGGCCACCTGGCCCGCTACCGCAATCAGACAAAGGGACAGCTGCGCCACAGGAAGCCAGAGCCGCACTTCATAGCAGGGCCCATTGACTTCTGGGACTTCCAGGCGCTCACCATCCAGATGCATCATGGCCAGCTCACGGTGCTCATCGTGTACCTCACCACCTCCATCGGGGTGGCTGGCCAGAACCTCATCAAGTTACAGAACCTGGGGGCCGTTATCAAGAGCCTCATGGGGGACTGGATCGCTATTGGCGACTGGAACCTGGTGCCTACGGAGCTGGAGGAGTCAGGATGGGTCAACTACGTCGACGGCCGCATCTGTAAGCCCTCCAATGTCTCCTTCACTCAGTTCACAGGTGGTCGCATGTTGGACTACGCTGTCATCGGAGGGCCAGGTCATCACGTGCCCGCCAAACTCTTTGCGGACACCATGGGAGACCACAAGAGCCACATGGGCCTTGTGGCACAGTATACCTCACAGTCGGCGCCAGCATGGGCTCTGATCCTGCCGACTCCCTTCTCCTTCACGCACCCTCCAGCGGAGCAGAAGGCTGCGGACCCGAACAGCAAGCGCTCTCGGGCCAAGCGCGAGGCTGAGCAGCGCAGGCTCGAGCGTATGCAGGACAACCCCCTGGAGGCCCTCAACCCAGAGGTCACCGAGGCGGCGTCTCAGCAGCAGCCTGTAGATGGCCCACCCCTGCCCGCGCACATGTGCGGCCCGCGTCCGAGCGGAGGCTGCGCGGCGCCAGCCGACCTGCCTGCGCGGGCCCCCGATGGCCCTGCGATCTGGCGGTCGGCCGAGGCAGGGGCAGCCTCCAGTGCTGCGGTGGCGCATGACATGGACCACGATGAGCAGCTGTCGCACGACCGTTTGCTGGGTTTCCCGATGACGCCGCCGTGCCCGACGGTGGCCAGGCTCACGGCTGCAGAGAAGGATGAGCTGTGGGCACAGGTCTGCCATCGCCAGGTCCAGTACGATGAGCCGCCCGACTACATTCGGGACTCCCAGGCGTACCAGTCCTCGTCCGAGGCCGCCGACGACTTGGGCATGCAGTACGCCAGATGGATCACGCACGTGGAATACTTCTATACTGACACCATGAAGGTATCAGCTGACGAGCGGCACCGCTATATTGGCCGTGGCATGGCCCGAGCTCCTGCACATATGAGGATCCGTGCACCTCGGGCAGGCACGGGGGCATGCACTTCCAGTCGGGCAACGCGATGGTGGAGCACTATGGCAGCATGTACCCAGCTGCTGGCCAAGGCCATGGCCAGGATGGACGACGCGCTCTCCGAGGCTGGTGAGAATGCGGCGGACACCATCTACACGCATGCCCATGCTATGCCCGACGACAACCTTGTGCCTATCGACAATGCCACCAAGCTCAAGTGGCAACATGGTCTATCAACTGTGCGTGATTGGACCACTGACCAAGCTGCCACCATGGCCTATGCACTGGGGATCCTGGCCGACAGATTCCAGCGCGCTGAAGTCCGACAAGGACTACAGGCCTTCCAGGAGTGGGTCGTCCAGTGCACGGCCAAGAAACCCAGCAAGGTCCTCAAGTGGAGCACCGACTCAGCGGGGCCGATCATGGAGTACGGGGTCGGGCCTGCTGCCTCCACCGACTTGTATAGCATCATGGATGGCAAACGAGGCGCATGGGCGCAGCGCTGGAGCGGCACGGTGAAGCTCTCCGATCTCCAGGCGTTCCGTCGCAAGTGCAAACGCCTTGCGGAACATGAGGACGCATGGCAGCCCATAGACCCCTACCTCGTCCACGAGAAGGCAACCGTCCTGCCCAACGCCACGGGCCGTGGCAGCGACAACCTCGGGCCTCTGGACATTCGCAACTTGCCGTTCCAGGCGAAGCAGGACTTGGCCGACTTCTTCAACCAATGCGAGAGGCAGATGGCGTGGCCGTGGCAGATCATGAGTGTACTGGTGGGCATGCTTCCGAAGCCAGACGGCTCGGAGAGGGGTGTTGCATTGATTCCATGGCTCATGCGCTTCTGGGCGCAGATGCGTAAGGTCATTGGGGCCGACTGGTGCGCTGCCAAGGCCGGGCACTGGGACCAGGCCATCAAGGGCAGCAGTGCCCTCCAGTGCGGCATCTTCCGCCTGTTTTGTGACGAAGTCGATGACGAGCTGGACATACACTATGCTAACGTGATGTGGGACTTCGCAGAATTCTACGACAGCGTCAACCCCATCATGGCATTCGAGGCGGCGCTCAAGCTTGAATTCTCGCCCAGGAAGCTCGGCATGGCGGCGGTCCTGTACATGTCGCCGAGGATGCTGCGCTCTAGGGGCGCGATCGCTGCACCCATTCAGCCCACGGGATCGCTCTTGACTGGAGATAGCGATGCAAATAATCTTGCCAGAGCTGTGTTATATGATTTGCTCGATGATATCCACCGCCAGTTTTTACCCAGAGGTGTCAGATCATACCAATGGGTTGATGATATAAACCAGCGCGCTGAAGGGCCGAAACATATCCTGGCCCCCGTCCTGGCCAAGGCGGCCTCGGTTTTCTTTCGGGGTGCCCGTTCCCTTGGCCTCGACATCTCGGGGAAGTCTGGGGTTATCGGGACCGACATCGACATGGCCAAAGCAGTCTGCGCTGAATTTAACAAGAATGTCTCAGAGTTTAAGCTTAAACCTAGTGCTGTGATCGCTGACCTTGGGCTCGAAAGGGGGTCCAGAAGGCAGCACAAAATCAAGCACAACAAGCGAGTCAGCCAAGCTTTCCGCCAGCTTTCTAAGTTTCGTAAGGTTTCTAAGTTTAGTCGCATCCGCCTAGCCAGGCGGAAGCTGACCCTGATGTCACCTGTGCCCCGTATCGCCTACGGAGCTATGGCTACAGGCATGGCCCCGTCCCAGATTTTGAAGGTTCAACGCGCTGTGGCGGGGGCGCTTGGGGGTCGCAAGGCTGGACGCTGCCTGACTGCCTACTTGGCGCTTGAACTTGGGAATCGCAACCCAGGCATTGAACTTAGAGTCCGCCAGTTGCAGACATGGTTTCAGTTTATCACCCGTGACAAAGACAGTGAGCACGTCCTTCCCAGACTCGCCAGGGCTTGGCCCAAGGTGGCCAACCGTGTCGCTCAGACCCCGAAGACCGACCGCTGGAGACATGCTCGAGGACCGATGGCGGGGGCGGTCGCGGTGCTTCTGGATGCGGGTTGGACGGCCACTGATGACACGTATTTAACCTGGTGCTCACCTGTCACAGACGACTGGTGGCAACTCTCACTGCAGTCTGGCGATATCGACTACGAACCCTTTCTTGAAGAATTCACCCAGAGCCTGTGGAGCCAAGCGTGGAAGCAAGCAAGCCAGCACTACTTGGGTGGGGGGCTGGAGGGTGGGGCGGACCTCTTCTCCCTTCGGCAGTCCCTCCGCACCTTAGACAAGATGACTTCCACAGCTGCTCCAGGCATCAGGGGTAATGTTATGGCCATGGCAACTGGATCGACCTGGCCGAGGTCTCGGCTTTGCGAGGCTGGCATTTTCGGCGAATCCGATTCATACTGCGTGCGGTGTAATCTCAATCAGCCAGAGACTCCTTTTCATCGATCATGGCAGTGCAGTGCCAACGGTAATCTGGCCGCCTGCCGCGAGACGGCTGACCTCGAGCAAGAGGCCGCCGATGGGTATCAGCAGTTTCCTTGTTTCTGGCTTCGAGGTCTCATCCCGGCGTCGTGGACCGATGTCGATCCCCCCCTCAGTGAGGCCCACGTGTGGACGTGGCAAACCCAACCTGAGGCCATTGCCAACCTCGAGCCAGGGACCCAGTTCTGGGGGGCGGGGGACGGCTCTGGAGGAGCTCACACCAAAGACCCTCGCCTCCGTAGATGTGGATGGGCATTTACCCATCTTGCAGCTTGGTGTAAAGACCCTAGTTGGGACCACATTGGGGCCATTAAGGGCCAAGCGGGGAACCTTCCAGGGCCGAAGCAGTCTAGCAACCGTGCCGAATTGCTGGCTCTTATATGCTGGCTGGAGGACCTCCCCCTTGAGTTTAATCTACCGCCTGACGGCGAGCTCCACTTTATAACTGACTCGGCATATGTTGTCCGTGGCGTGTGTCGGCCCGATGCCAGCAAACCCAGAACGAATAGGGGCCTCTGGAAGAGATTTCGGGTCGCCCGAGGGGGGCGCCACGTTTTCTGCCATAAGGTTGAGAGCCATGTGGCCCAAGCCAGGCGAGCTGAAATGAATTTTCCAGAGCTGTGGATCCAGGCCAACAGCTTAGTAGATATTCATGCTGATGACGCGGCTACGAAGTTTCAGCTTCACCCCGACCAGGTCCAGAACGTTAAAGATGTTGAAGCTAAAGCCGCCAGAGTTCGTAGGCGTTTGTGCACTGTGCTTGAAGAAGTTATGCAGGCCGATAACGAAGCCAGGGCCCAGGTTGAGAGACTCCCGACCCTGGCTGAGCAGCAGCGAGCACCCCGCCCCAGCGTCTTGCAGAAAGCTGTGGCGACCAGTGCACATACCCCGTCTATAGTTAAGCAGGGACGACAGGGGATCAAAGCCACGTGTTCGGTTTGTCTCGGTCGTGTGGGTGGCAGGGCACGTGTTCTCAAATGGCTTTTGGCCCCCTGTCACCCTGTTGGCGTCCCTGATGGTGCTGCCCACCCCGCGGGAAGGGTCCCTGAGGCCCACCAGAGGCTACACATCGGGGGCCGATCTCCTCATCAGTCGCACAATGTTGTGGCCCATGAAGACATCCCCATTTTCTATTGCAGCAACTGTGGATATATGTGTGCTCGTGAGGGCGGAGCCCTCAGGAACCTTGCCAAAGAGTGCCGTCCTGCCACCAAGGACGGCAGGTACAACCTGGAGCAGATTGCTAAAGGTATCTGGCCTGGGAGCTCTGCAGCTGCTGCGGAATTCAATAGCAAAAGAGGCCTCCGCCCAGTCAAGGCGAAGGCGACGGCGAAGCAGCGTCGATAAGACCTTGACGAGCAATGCTCAGCAATGAAAATCCAAAAAAAAGTCGTCGTCATCGTCATCGTCGTCGTCGTCGGCGTCGTCGTCGGCGTTCGTCGTCGGCGTTCGTCGTCGGCTTCGTCGTCGTCGCCGCCGTCGTCGTCGTCGCCGCCGCCGTCGGTCCTCGTCGTCGTCGTCGTCTTTGTCGTCGTCGTCGTCGCCGCCGCCGCCACCGTCGTCGTTATCGTCGTTGTCGTCGTCGGCGTCGTCGTCGGCGTTCACGTTCGTCGGCGCCGCCGCCGTCGTCGTCGCGCCGCCGTCGGTCGTCGTCGGCGTTCGTTGGCGTCGTCGTCATCGCGTCGTCGTCGTCGTCGTCGTCGTCGCCCGTCGTCGTCGTCACTGGTTGCTGGTCGCTTGTCGTCGAGTTCTCATTTCTAGAGAACAATTTTTGTTGATCTTCCCTTCTGGTGCCCTTGTTGTTTTTCAATTAGAATGCTCCTCCAGGTGCTCGCACCCTGTTTTTTTAAAGGGCAAGTCTTCCACTGCAGGCTTGTTTGTCGGCCCCCGAACTACAACAACAACAATCACAACAACGTCTCCCGCGTAATACTTCCGCACGCTTTATTTCAAAATCGCGCTCTTGCGCGGGACAGCCTCACAGTGTATGTTCGGCGGCGAGCAAGGGGGGGAGAAGGAGAAGGCCTTTTCAGAAGGCCGCAGGACTTCTCAGAAACCCTGGTGCCTTCTGATAGGTTTTCTGTGCATTCGGGGAAGGCTCAGAACATTTTTTCAGAAGACCGGGGGGCTTCCGAACCCGGGCTTGCCGCCGATACGCAGGAATCGCCCCGCCGCCGATATGCAGGAATCGCCCTCCCGCGTGGGACATCCTCGCAATTTAGTCAGGCGCCTCGCCCTCGACGCTCAGGCGTCACACTCTCGCTCTGGCTTTTCTTACCGTTTATTTGGGAATCGCTCTATCGCTCGAGCCTTCCTCGCGATTCATGCAGGCCTCACGCTTCATCAACCCGCGTGCTCGACCTGGCCGCCTGGGCCAGCCTTCCTGACTCGCCTGTTATGGTCTGCCCGCCCGATCTGTCCGTCTGGTTCTGCCACGTGTTTTCTGCTCCTTGCCCCCCTCCTGCTGATTTCTCTCGTGCTCCATCCTTCTCCCCCCCTTCCATCCGTCCTCTCTTCCCCTGTGTTAGAGGCTGCGAGAAAATACACGTGGCAGGCCAGGAAGATAGACCCCCAATTGGGCACGATAGAAGACGGACAGGGCGTGTATCGAGGGTTTGGGATATACGTGTTGAATGGCACGCGAGCTGGTAAGAACGAACAGTCTTTGTTGTTGTTATTGTTGTTGCTGTAATTGTTGCTGCTGTTGAACGTTAATTTCTAAACAATGGTTATTGTCGAGCCCCTTAAAGGCGCTTTGGCGCTCTCGCCGAGGCGCCGGCTATACTTTCATTGAAAATGAGGCTCACGCTCGAGCGGTTTGGGGGACCGCCAAAACCGGCCCCCCAACAACAACAACGCTCCCGCTCGAGCCTTCTTCCTTTTTTGCTCAGGGCTGGTGTTCTTGCTCGCCGCCGAAAGCCGCCGTCCTAACAAAACCAGCGCTCCCGCTCGAGATTTCCTCCCGTTTTACCTTGGACTGGCGCGCTAGTCTTTCTTTGATCGGCGCCGACCCCCAGCAAAAACAACGCTCCCGCTTGAGGTTTCCTCCCTTTTTTACTCAAGGCGGTGCTCCTCCTCGCCGCCGAAAACCGCCGCCCCGACAAAACCAGCGCTCACGCCCGAGACATCCTTCCGTTTTGCGCTGGACTGGCGCCCCACTCTTATTTGAATTGGCGCCGCTCCCAGCAAGAACAACGCTCCCGCTCGAGGCTGCCCCCTTTTTCCTGAAGACGGTGCTGTTCCTCGCCGCCGACAACCCCCGCCCCCACAAAACCACGGCTCCCGCTCGATGATCCTTCCCTTCTTACTCAAGGCGGTTTTCCTCCTCGCCGCCGAAATCCGCCGCCCGACAAAACCAACGCTCCCGCCCGAGACATCCTTCCGTTTTACGCTGGACTGGCGCCCTACTCTCTGTTGAATTGGCGCCGATCCCAGCAAGAACAACGCTCCCGCTCGATATTTCTTTTCTTTTTCCTAGGGACGGTGCTGTTCCTCGCCGCCGACAGCCCCCGTCCCGACAAAACCACGGCTCCCGCTCGATGCTTCCTCCTTTCTTGCTCAAGGCGGTGTTCCTCCTCGCCGCCGAAAGACGCCGTCCCAACAAAACCAGCGTTCCCGCTCGAGACTTCGTTTTGTTCCCCACATCCAAAGTGGGGTTCTTGTTTTCTCTGGAAACCCCGCGCAGGAACCTCCTCACCTCACCCCCTCTCCTCTTCTGTCTTCGTGCGCTCACTCACTCACTCATTCACTAGCTCACTCACTCACTCACTCACTCACTCACTCACTGACTCATCAGCACTCACTCACTCACACGCTCATGAAGTCACATATGATGATGATGAGTGTGCACGTGAGAGAGTGTGATGATCATCATCATCGCCAGTCAGTCAGTCAGTCAGTCACTCAGTCACTCATTTACTCAATCACTCGCCTTGGGCCTCGTCTGTGAGTGAATTGCGAGGAAGTCTCAAGCGGGAGCCCCCTCCCTATTGGGCCCGCGGATCATGTTACTAATCCGAGGAAGTCTCAAGCGTGAGCCCCATCCCTATGGGGCCCGCGGATCATGTTACTAATCCGAGCGGGCCATCCAATTCTTCTAACTGTCGCCACTTTTGGGCTCACGCGCTGCCAGAACGCTATTCCCAGGCCACATTCTGAATGCCCGGAGCCAGCTGTAGGCCACTTCGTGTTCTTCGTGCTCCCAGAACACCGTTCCCGGGCCACATTTTGAATGCCCGGAGCCAACTGTAGGCCACTTCGTGTTCGTCGTGTTCCCAGAACACCACTCCCGGGCCACATTTTGAATGTCTGGAGCCAACTGTAGGCCACTTTGCGTTCGTCGTGTTCCCAGAGCGCTATTCCCGGCACGTATCCACTGGGACGCACCCCTGTGCGCGTTCTCTGTCGTGCCCCGCGCGTATCCACTGGGACGCACCCTGTGCGTTTCCTCTGGGTCGTGTTCGGCACGTATCCACTGGGACGCACTCCTGTGCGCTTCCTCTGGGTGCGCTTCCTCTGGGTCGTGTTCCACACGTATCCACTGGCACGCACTCTGTGCGCTTCCTCTGGGTCGTGTTCCGGCACGTATCCGCTGGGACGCACTCCCGTGCGCTTTCTCTGGGTCGTGCTCTGGCACGTATCCAGTGGGACGCACTCCCATGCGCTTCCTCTGGGTCGTGCTCTGGCACGTATCCACTGGGACGCTTCACAGTACGATCTACACTCGTTCTTTTGAAGCAGGAAACTATGTTTTTTTTTTTTTGTGTGTGTGTGTGTGTTTTTTGTTTCCTTTTTCAAGTTTCGTGCTCGGACGCCACCGTAGCCTTTTTCGAGGCCCGGGGCCTGCGGGAGTCGATATGGCAGGCATTTTCGCTTGAGACATCCTCGCAACTCTGGGTTCCGACGCGCCTTGGGGTGAGGTGTTCAGGCGAACTTGCAGGACGACCGCCTCCAGGGCACTGGCGACGAGGATGACGCGGGCGTCGACGACGGCGCGGCCGAGAGCGCCGGCGGCCTGGGCACCGACCCCCCTGCGGCAAGTTTCGACCGAAGCGTGTGCTCCACGCCCAGCGCGTATATCGCCCAACTGGTCGCTAATTTGCCGGAGGACCAGAGACTCACGCGGGACCAGACGCTCTTCGTCGCCAAGTTCGCCAAGGCCTGCGACGAAACCTGGGAGGACGACGTGCAGAAGAACCCCTGGAGCGAGAGAAAGGTGACGCACTTACTCCCGCTGGGCCAGGGCGGCTCGGGGAAGACGCACGTCGTGCAGAAGATCGTCTTCCAAGTGGTGGAATACGTGTGGCCCTCGCCGGCGCCGGACAGGGCCAGCGTGATGGTCGTGGCTTCCTCGAACGCGCAGGCGAAGAACATCTCCGCCGAGACTGTCAAAGCCAGAACGCTGCACAATGCTTGTGCCATGCGAGTTCAGAAATACACCAACGCGAAGCTGCGGCCGGGGGGCATGCAGAAGAGGCTGAAGTGGTTGTGGGAGCACGTCCGCGTTCTTGCCATCCAGGAGATAAGCATGGTGGCAGCCGCGCTGTACAACGCGCTGGACCTTCGCGCCTGCCACGGACGCAGTGACACGCACGACGTGCAGGAGTCGAACTACCAGCGGCCACACCACCACTTCGGGCGCGTGCCCATCGTGTTGCACCTCGGCGATTTCCTGCAGCTGAAGCCCACCGGCAGCATTGGCCTCCTGACGGACGTGAACGAGCGCCTGGGCGACGACGAGTCGTACAGGTACGCGGACCCGCCGGCGGTGGAGATCCAGCACGCCATCAAGGTCTTCTCTCAGATCCCCTGCGTCGCCGAGCTGAAGGGCACGAAGCGCTTCGAACCCGGGGACCCGCTGATCACGTTCCTGGGCTGCATGCGCGAGGGCAAGCCCTTCCCGCCGGAGGTCTGGTCCGCCTGGGAGAAGACGTTGGCCGCGGACAAGCGCGGCGTCCTGGACCCTCGGCGCCGGCGCGAGAACTTTCGGCTCGGCTACGGCACGGGAATCTACTGGGAAACGCTTGCGGGGTGGATGAACGCGCGTGCTCGTCGCGACGCTCGGCGTCTGGGCGCGCCCCTCGTTTTCCTGCAGGCCGTTGACGAGTGCGGCGCGATTCAGGGCGATCCTGACGCGGGTCGGCGCCTCCTGAGCGTCCCGAACATGCACGAGACGGGGGACATCCACGGCGTCTTGCCGGCCCACGTCGGCATGGAGGTGCGGTTCACGGCAGCGCAGGAAGAGCTGAAGAAGGTGGGGCTCGTGCAGGAGCAACGGGCCACCATCGTGTCTTCCGAGTTCCACCACGAGGACGAGCAGCGGCACGAGGAGTGCTCGGCAGGCCAGCTCTCTCGCCCCCGCTTCCTACCGCAGGGAATCTGGCTGCAGGTGCACGGCTTCAAGGAGTCCCCGATCTACGAGGAGGTCGCCGAGGTGCTGCGACAGGGCGCCGAAGACGCCGACGACGACGGCCAGGCCCAGGCGCGGGCGCGGAGCTTGCTGATGTTCAGGCCCAGCGAAAGGGAGTTCACATGGCAGAGCTCGAGGGCGCGCAGCGTTCGCCGCTCGGGGTTCACCCTGGCGCACGCGTCCTACCTGACCTCCGCGCTGTCGCAGGGCCAGACGCTGCGCAAGGGCGTCGCCGTCGACTGCGCGAGAGACGAGGGCGCTGGCCGCGCGGGCATGTCGGACGCGCAGTGGTGGCTGCACCTCTACGTCATGCTCTCCCGCGCCGCGCGCGTGTGCGGAACGCGCTGATCCTGCGGCCGACGCCGCGGGGGTTCCTGGAGCGAGGGCCGCCGGCGTCCCTGCGGAAGGCGCTCCTGGAGTTCGACAAGAGAGCGGTTTTGTCCAGGGCGGAGGCGAAGCAGCTCGCGGCAGAGCTGGGCTTCGTGCGGCCCGCCTGGGCGCGGCTGCGCCCCGCTCGAAGCCCGCGGGGTTGACCCAGCGGCTTGGTCTTGCGCGCAAGCGGCTCGCGGGGTTGCCCCGACAGCCTGGCCCGCGGGGTTGTCCCAGCGGCTGCGCGACGTGGCCATTAGAGAACGCGCCTGTGCTGGCCGAGGCGGCGACGGCGCCGAGGAAAACCGACGTGCGCGCTCGCGCAATGGAAAAGCGAGGAGGTGGCGGGGCGCGAAAAAAACAGGATGGCGAGGTCGGGGGCAACGTAGGGGGCGGGGGGAGGGCCCGCGCCAAGGCGAGAAGAAATATACGCTGAAGAGACAGCCAGGACGCCTCACCAAGCAAGAGGTCGACGGTGAGAGCTTTATCCAGATTCGCCCAGACGATTCTCATGTGGGGTCCTTCCGTCGGAGTAATTTTACGCTGGACTAGCGCCCTACTCTCTTCAGCATTGGCGCCGCTCTCAGCAACAACAGCAGCCCTGCTCGAGACGTCCTCCCTTTCTATTCAGGGCCTGCCTCACCGCCGACAGCCCCCTATCCCCACCAAGGCAATCCTGTCGTTCGATATTTCCTTGTGCTTTACCGTTCGCTGGGGTTCCACTGGCGGTCTCGCATCGGACCAGCAAGGCGCGGGCATGTGTTTTCGAGGCGGGATATGTTGAAATTCCGCAGAGGAGGTGTTTGCAATACTTCATTGGGCGGGATATTTGGGAATGGGAATAAGGGCCCCGCTGCAGAACACGAGTCCCCAATGATGTGGACAGTTATCATGATGGTCGCATGCTTCGTGTGGAAACATCGCGCATGAGGGTAAACTGATTGCTGGTGTTGTTGTTGGTGGTGTTGTTGTCGTTCTCGTTGTCGTTGTCGTTGTTGTTGTAGTTGTTGTTTTTGTTGGTGTTGTTGTCGTTGTCGTTGTCGTTGTCGTTGTGGTTGTTGTTGTTGTTGTTGTTGTTGTTGTTGTTGTTGTTGTGATTGTTGCCGTTGTCGTTGTGATTATTGCTGCTGTTGCTGCTGCTGTTGTTGTGGTTGTTGTTGTGTTTTGTTATTATTGTTGAATTCCCACCCTCGATGTGATTCTTGTTGATCCCCCCATCACCGGTGCACATGGTGCTTTTCAATTGAAGGTTTTCCCTCGGGGCTCGCACATTTCACTGGTTGTCAGGGGAAGTCTTCGTGCTTAAACTGCGTTGTTGGGCCCCGTGCTGCAACAACAACGGCTCCCGCTTGAGATTCCCTCACACTTTATTGCGACATCGAGCTCTCTCGCATGACTTCCTTGCAGTTTATGCAGGAATCGCTCTCTCGCGTGGGACCCCCTGACGTTTTACTCAAACGCCGCGCCCTCGACACTCAAGAGTCACCCTTTCGCTTTGGCCTTTCTCACGCCTTACCAGGGAATTGCGCTATCGTTCGAGACTTCCTGGCGATTCATGCAGGACTCACGCTTCAGCAACCCGCCTTCTCGACCTGGCCGCCTGGGCCCACCTTGCCGACCCGCCCGCTCGGGCTTGCCCGCCCGATCTGCCCGTCTGAACCTGCCACGTGTTTTCTGCTCCTCGCCCCCCTCCAGCTAATTCTCTCATGCTCCATCCTTCTCCCTACCGTTTGCATCCGCCCTTTCTTCCCCTGTTTTAGGGGTTGCGCTACGTGCGCGTAGCAGGTTACGGAAGGTATACCCCCAAGGAGGTACGATCGAAGACGAAGAGGGTGGGTACCGAGGGTTTGGGATATAAGTGTTGAGTTTCACGCGAGCAGACAGGACCAAACAGTCTTAACATGATTGTTTTTATTGAATCGCTTCGCTCATTCCGCCGGCCCGTATTGCGCCATCGTTGGTGTTTGCGTGCGCGTTCGTGGGCCATGTGGCGCTGCTGGTCGGCGCTGCTGCGGTTGTGGGTGAGAGTCCTCATGGATGCTTCTTGGTGTCTCTTCGGAGGGTTCTCGGTGTGTAGCAGTTTTAGGGTCTCTTGGTGGCCTCGTGGGGGCGCCTTGGATGCCTCCACGAGCAAACAGTCTTAACCATGGTTGTTATTGTTGCTGTTGTTGCTGTTGCTGTTGCTATTGTTGTTGTTGCTGCTGTTGTAGTTGTTGTTGTCGTTGTTGTCGTTGTTGTATTGTTGCTGCTGCTGTTGATTTTTTTGTGGTTGTTGGTGTTGCTGCTGCTGCTGCTGTTGTTGTTGTTGGTGCTGCAGCTGTTGTTACTGTTGCTGTTGCTGTTGCTGTTCCTGTTGCTGTTTTTGTTGTTGCTGCTGCTGCTGTCGTTGTTGTTGCTGTTGCTGTTGCTGTTGTTGCTGTTGTTGCTGTTGTTGCTGTTGTTGTTGTTGTTGAGCTCTCATTTCTGAAGAATAATTATTGTTGATCCCCCCCGTCCGGTGCACATTGTTTTTTCGATTGAAGTGCCCTTCCCGGGGCTCGCACCCGGTTTTTTATCAGGGAAGGTCTTGAGGGTCAAGCTGTGTCGTTGGCCCCCGTTTTACAACAACAACGGCTCCCGCCTGATACTTCCTCACAATTGAAGAATCGCGCTCTCGCTTGGGACGTCCTAGCAATTTACCACCGGATCGCGGCTCCCGCTTGATACTCCCTCACGAATTATTGAAGAATCGCGCTATCGCTCGGGACTTCCTCGCAACTTAAAACCGAATCGCGGCTCCCGCCTGATACTTCTTCACAATTTATTCAGATGCTGCTCCTCGACACTCAGGAATGGCGCTCCCGCTACATATTGCCTGGCGGTTCAAGCAGAATTTACGCTTCAACGACCCGCCCGCTCGACCCGCCCGTCTGGGCCTGCCCGCCCGACCAGCCCGTTAGGGACTGCAGTCGCCGCTCGCTGCCCTTCGCTGCCTTCAATGCCCCTCGCTGCCCGTACTGGTTCCGCGGTCGCCTTCGCTCGCTGCCCTTCGTGGCCCCTGTTGCTGCCCTCAGTGGCCCGCTGCCCATTGTGGCCCCGCATTATATGCCCTTCGTGGCCACCGCTCGCAGTCGCCCGTCGTGGCCCCATACGCATGCCCTTCGTAGCCCCGCTGTCGCCCTTCGTGGCCCTCTCGCTGCCCTTCGTGGCCCCTTTGCTGCCCTCAGTGGCCCCGCTGTCGCCCTTTGTGGCCCCATAGAAGAATGCCCTTCGTTTCGTTTTCAAGGGCTTCACCAATCCCCCCAAAAGGGGTACGATCGAAGACGAAGATGGCGGGTATCCAGGGTTTGGGATATGCGTATTGAGTGACACGCGAGCAGATAAGAGCGATCAGTCTTAAAATTATTGTTGCTGTCATTATTTTTGTTGTTGTTATTATCATTATCATTATCATTATTATTATTATTATTATTATTGTTGTTGTTGTTGTTGTTGTTGTTGTTGTTGTTGTTGTTGTTGTTGTTGTTTTTGTTGTTGTTGTTGTTGTTGTTGTTGTTGCTGTTGTTGTTGTTGTTGGTGGTGTTGTTGTTGTTGTTGTTGTTGTTGTTGAATGCTCATTTCTGGGAAGACATATAGCTGATCTCTGGAAGCGGTTTCGCGCGCTCTCGTTGTTACGCCGGCTACGTTTTCCAAGAAAACGAGGATCCCGCTCGAGCGTTGGCTTGATTGCAAATGTGTGTGTGTGTGTGTGCGTGTTTGTTTGTTTGTTTGTTTGTTTGTGTGTGTTGTTGCAGACCCGGCTACAACGACAACGGCTCCCCTCGATACTTCCTCACAATTTACCCTGAGACACCCTGGCCAGAGAGGACCTCGAACTCAGGAGCGACGCTCTCGCTTGAGAGTGCTTGCAATTTAGTCAAGTTGGGGGAGGCCCAGCCACGACGACAAGTGCTCCCGCTCGATACCCTTACAATATACCCCGAGACACCCTGGCCAGAGAGGCCCTCGAACTCAGGAACGGCGCTCTCGCTTGAGACTTCCTTGGCGGAGGCCCAGCCACAACGACAAAGGCTCCGGCTCGATACTTCCGCACGGTTTACCCCGAGAGCCCCTGGCCAGAGAGGCCCCCGAACTCACGAACGGCGTTCTCGCTCGAGACTTTCTCGTAAATTGGGCAAGTTGGTGGAGGCCCAAAGACGGCGACAAGGGCTCCCGTTTTATTTTCAAGACGTAGTCCGAGAGCCCTGGCCGGAGAGGCCCTCGAACTAAGGAACGGCGCTCTCGTTCTAGCTTTTCTCGTAATTCAGACAAGTTGGTGGAGGCCCAGCCATGACGACAAGGGCTCCCGCTCGATACTTCCTCAATCTGTACTTCGCGGACCCCTGGCCAGAGACTGCAATTCAGTAGCGGCGCCGGAGGCCCACCTGCGACGACGGGC
This sequence comes from Prorocentrum cordatum, assembly GCA_963575745.1. NCBI lineage: Eukaryota > Dinophyceae > Prorocentrales > Prorocentraceae > Prorocentrum > Prorocentrum cordatum. The sequence continues at coordinate 169,638 of CAUYUJ010016272.1, forward strand.
TCCCGCTCGACACGCCTTCGCAATCTACTTTAAGAGGCCCTGGCCAGAGAGGCCCTCGAACCACAGAGGCCCTGGCACGCTGCTCACTGAGGCCTTCGGACGCAGCCCACAGAAGATCCAAGCGCGCCGGCAGAGGCTCCAGCACGCTGCCCGCTGAGGCCCCCAACACAGCCCACAGAGGCCCCAAGCGCGCCCACAGAGGCCCCAGCACGCTGCCCACTGAGGCCCCCAACACAGCCCACAGAGGCCCACAGTAAGCCCACACAGGCCGTCGCACGCAGCCCGCAGGCCCTCCGGCACAGCCCACAGGGGCCCCAAGCGCGCCACAGAGGCTCCAGCACGCTGCCCACGGAGGCCCCCGCAGAGGCCCCAAGCGCGCCCACGGAGGCCCCAGCGCGCTGCCCACTGAGGCCCCCGACGCAGGCCACAAAGGCCCCAGCCCACAGAGGCCCCTGCCCACAGAGACCCCAAGCGCGCCCACGCTCCAGCGCTCTGCCCGCGGAGGCCCCCCGACGCAGCCCACAGAGGCCCCAAGCGCGTCCACGGAGGCCCCAGCCCGCAGGGGCCCCAAGCGCGCCCACGGAGGCCCCAGCGCGCTGTCCATTGAGGCCCCCGACGCAGCCCACAGAGGCCCCAGCCCACAGAGGCTCCAAGTGCGCCCACTGAGGCTCCAAGCGCTGCCCACTGAGGCCCCCCGATACAGCCCACTGAGGCCCCAAGCGCGCCCACAGAGGCCCCTGCCCACTGAGGCCCCCCAACACAGCCCACAGAGGTCCCAAGCGCCCACAGAGGCCCCAGGCCCCAAGCGCGCCCACGGAGGCCCTAGCGTGCTGCCCACTGAGGCCCCCGACGCAGCCCATAGAGGTCACAAGATAGGCCCGAGCTCACAGAGGCCCGAAGTGTGCCCACGGAGGCCCCCCAACACAGCCCACAGAGGCCCCATGGGCGCCCGCAGAGGCCTCAGCCCACAGAGGTTCCAAGCGCGCCCACAGAGGCCCCAGCGCGCTGCCCACAGGCTCCCGAGACCGCCTACAGAGGCCCCTGCCCACAGAGGCCCCAAACGCCCCCACAGAGGCCCCAGCACGCTGCCCACTGAGGCCGCCAACACAGCCCACTGAGGCCTCCGACACCGCCCACAGAGGCCCCAGCCCACAAAGGCCGCAGGCGCGCGCACGGAGGCTCCCGCAAGCTGCCCGTTGAGGCTTCCGACGCAGCCCACAGAGGCCCCAAGCGCGCCCACAGAGGTTCCAGCGCGCTGCCCACTAAGGCACCCCGACGCAGCCCGCAGAGGCCCCACGCGAGCCCACAGAGGCCACAGCCGACAGAGGCCCGAAGCACGCCCGCAGAGGCCCCCGCGCGCTGCCCACTGAGGCCCCCCAACACAGCCCACAGAGGCCCCAAGCGCGCCCACAGAGGCCTCAGCCCATATGTGCCCCAAGCACGCCCACAGAGGCCCCAGCGCGCTGCCCACTGAGGCTCCCCGACACCGCCCACAGACGCCCCAGCCCACAGAGGCCCCAGCCGCAGAGGCCTCAGCCCACAGCGGCCCCCGGTTTACAATAACAGCGGCTCCCGCCTGATATTTCCCGAACATCTCTTTCCAAATTGGCTCTCGCGCGGGACTTCCTATGCAGTATTCGTGCTCTCGCGTGGGGCGTCCTCGCAATTTATTCAGACGCCGCGCCTTCGACACTCAGGAATCACGCTTTCGCTGTAGATTTCCTCACGATGTATTCGGGAATCGCGCTATCGCTCGAGAATTTCTCGCGATTCATGCAAGGCGTACGCTTCAGCAACCCGCCTGCTCGACCTGGCCGCCTGGGCCCGCCTTCCCGGACCGCCCGTCTATCCGCGCGGTCTGCCCGTCTGGTTCTGCCACGTGTTTTCTGTACCTCGCCCTCCTCCTGCTATTCTCTCTCGTGCTCCATCCTCCTACTTCCCCCTTGTCCCTTCCTTCCATCCGGCCACTCTTCCCCTGCGTCAGGGGCTGCATGCAATACACGCTGCAGGTAAAGAAGACATGCCCCCAAGGGGGTACGATCGAAGCCGAGGGCGGGCATCGAGGGTTCGGAATGTGCATGTTGAATGGCACGCTAGCAGGTAAGAGCGAACAGTCTCAACGTGATCGTTGTTGTTCTTGTTGTTGTTGTTGTGGTCGTGGTTGTGGTTGTGGTCGTGGTTGTGGTTGCGGTTGCCGTTGCGGTTGTTGTTGTTGCTGTTGTTGTTGCTGTTGTTGTTGTTGCTGCTGCTGTTGTTGTTACTGTTGTTGTTGTTGTTGTTGTTGTTGTTGTTGTTGTTGTTGTGGTTGTTGTGTTTGTTGTTGTTGTTGCTGAGTTCTCATTTCTGAAGAATGATTATTGTTGATCCCCCCGTCTGGTGCACATTGTTCCTTCCGGGGCTCGCACCCGGTTTTCTATCAGGGAAGGTCTTGAGGGTCAAGCTGTGTCGTTGGCCCCCGTTTTACAACAACAGCGGCTCCCGCCGGATACTTCTTCACAATTTATTGAAGAATCGCGCTCTCGCTTCGAACTTCCTAGCAATTTACCACCGGATCGCGGCTCCCGCTTGATACTTCCTCACATTTTATTGAAGAATCGCGCTCTCGCTTGGGACCGCCTCGCAACTTACTGCCGAAACGCGGTTCCCGCTTGAGACTTCCTCACAATTTCTTCAGATGCCGCTCTTCGACACTCAGGAATCGCGCTCCCGCTGCATATCGCTTGGCGGTTCAAGCAGAATTTTCGCTTCAACGACCTGCCCGCTCGACCCGCCCGTTTGGGCCTGCCCGCCCGACCAGCCCGTTATGCTTTCCCGCATACCGTCTCCTTCCCTTCCTCCCTCCTTCCCTCCTTCCCTCCCTTCCTCCTCCTCCTTCTCCTCCTCCCTCCTCCTCTTCCTCTTTCTCCCTCCTCTCGTCGTGGTCGTCGTCGTCGTGGTGAGCCCGCTGTCCGTCCATCTTGGGGTCGGGTTGCCGCGGGTCGGTGTGTGCATCGCCAGCGTTGCCACTGGCCAGGCCGACAGTCCGCCGCTTGCCGGGGCCCGGTTTGCTGGCCTTTGAGACGCGCGTGTTCCATTGGCCCAGGTTCTTCTGCAGGCTTCGAATGAAGGCCTCCCTCGACGAGGCCCCCAGGGCGTTCCCGCAGGTTTTCGGAGCCTCTGGAACTGCTCGGTGGTCATCGGGGCCATTCCGAGGCCCTCCAGAGGTCATGGGAGGCTTCCGGGTACCTTCCAATCCCCCCGCGCCTTGCTTCCGCACCAGTCTCCGCTCGTATCCACCTGCCCCCACTTTTCAACGTTCTTTTCCAGTCTTTTCTACTCTTTCCCTTTATCTTAATTTCCAATTCGTTCGTGCTCCACTGTTCTCTTCCTCAGTTCTTCGCATTCCGCCCCCCCCCCCCCAGGCCGCCCCGTTCCGCTCCGACTATCTCCACCCCTTCCCGCTCGCATTCCGCATTTTTCCAGAATTATTCACAGTCCCTCCTCCAGATTCCTCCGTGCGCCCCCCGCTCCTCCGCGCGGCTCCTCTCCTTGCCACTCCTCCTCCTGAGACCCTACTCTTGTCCACTCCGTCCCAATCCACTCCACGTCCCCGCGCCCCTCTCGACGCGGTTGCAGTTCTCGCTACCCTTCCGCGCCACTCTCCCAACATCCCGTTTCCTTCCAGGGTTCCACGAAATTTGTTTCTGACGCCAGTTCGCAGCTGTGCGTCCCCCCGTGGGGGTATCCACGACATGTTCTGTCAAAGGGGTGGTTCGTGGCGCTGTTCATGGCGCGTCCCATGGCGAAAGTTGTCGTTGACCTGCGTTGGACTGGCTGGCGCAGGCCAGGGCGCAAACTGACTCGCCACTCACAGCGCGCATCATCGTCCTCCCTCCTCATTGCCCCTCCCCTCCATTTCTCCTATCCCTTCGTCCTCCTTCTCCCCCGTTATCTGTGGCCCCTCGTTTTCAAGGGCTCCACCAACCGCGCGCGGCAGGGACTGAATGTGCCCCCCGAAAGGGTGTGCGATCAAATACGCAGAGGGCGGGTATCCAGGGTTTGGGATACGCATATTGAATGACACGCGAGCAGATAAGAGCGAACAGTCTTAAACGGATGGTTTTTGGTTATTGTTTTTGTTTTTGTGTTTGTTGTTGTTGTTGTCGTTGTTGTCGTTGTTGTTGTTGTTGTTGCTGCTGTTGAAGATTCACTTCGGAAAAATATTATTGTTGATCCCCCCACCGGTGCATATTGTTTTTCTCAATCAAACTGTGCCCCTCGACATTCGCGCCGTGTTTTTTTGACAGTTGACGAAGGAAGTCTTGATGCTCAAACTGGGCCCCTGGCCCCCGGGTTGCAACAACAACGGCTCCCGCTTGAGACTTCTTCGCAATTTAGCCGGGACCCCCGCTCCCGCCCGAGACTTCCTCGCATTTGATTCAGGAATCGCGCTCTCGCTCGGGACTTCCTTACAATTTATGCAGGAATCGCTCTCCTGGCGCTCTGGAGTCGCGCTCTCGTTGGAGACTTGCTTGCAATTTATTGACGACTAGCGCCCTTGCGTTGGATTTTCTTGCAATTTACTCAAGAGTCGCGCTCACGCCTAGGACTCCCTCATTGATTATTTAGGAATCGGGATCTCGCTGCCCTTCGTGGCCCCGTTGCAGCCCTTCGTGGCCCCCTCGCTCCCCTTCGCGCCCCCGTTGCAGCCCTTCGTGGCCCCGTCGCTTTGTTTCGTGGCCCCGTTGCAGCCCTTCGTGGCCTCCTCGCTGCCCTTCGTGGCCCCGTTGCAGCCCTTCGTGGCCCCTTCGTTTTGTTTCGTGGCCCCGTTGCAGCCCTTCGTGGCCCCCTCGCTGCCCTTCGTGGCCCCGTTGCAGCCCTTCGTGGCCCCGTTGCAGCCCTTCGTGGCCCCCTCGCTTTGTTTCGTGGCCCGTTGCAGCCCTTCGTGGCCCCCTTGCTGCCCTTCGTGGCCCCGTTGCAGCCCTTCGTGGCCCCGTTGCAGCCCTTCGTGGCCCCGTCGCTTTGTTTCGTGGCCCCGTTGCAGCCCTTCGTGGCCCCTCGCTGCTCTTCGTGGCCCCATACATGTATGCCCTTCGTGGCCCCCGCTCGTTCGCGCCCGTGGTGGCCCCATATGCATGCCCTTCGTGGCCCCGCTGTCGCCCTTCGTGGCCTCCTCGTTGCCCTTCGTGGCCCCGTTGCTGCCTTCAGTGGCCCCGTCCTTTCCCTCCGCGGCCCAACATACGTATGCCCTTCGTGGCCCCCGGTCGTTTGCGATCTCTGTGGCCCCATGTGCATGCGCTTCGTGGCCCCGCTGTCGCCCTTCGTGGCCCCCATCACTGTCCTACGTGGCCCAATTGTTACCCTCAGTGGCCCCATCGTTGCCTTCTGTGGCCCCGCAATATCTGCCCTTCGTGGCCCCCGCTCGTTCGCGCTCTTCGTGGCCCCATACGCATTCCCTTCGTGTCCCCGCTGTCGCCCTTCTTGGCCTACTTCGTGCCCTTCGTGGCCCTGCTGTCGTTCTTTCTCGCTCTCGCTTTCGCTCATCGTCGTCGCCGCCGTCGTCGTCGTCGCCGTCGTCGTCGTCGCCGACGTCGTCCTGTCGTCGTCGTCGTCGTCGTGGTCGGTCCCCTGACCGTCCCTCGTGCGGTCGGGTTGACGGTCCACGGCCGCCCCGCCGATCAGCGCTGCCGCTGGCCAGGCCGACGGTCCGCGGCCGCCCCGCCGCTTGCTGGGGCCCGGCCTGCAGGGAAGAGAGGTATACCCCCCAGAAGGGGTTCGATCGAAGACGAAGAGGGCGGGTATCGAGTGTTTGGGAACTACGCGTTATTGGGCACTGGAGCAGATAAGGGCGAACAGTTCTAAAATGATTGTTGTTGTTGTTGGTGGTGTTGGTGTTGGTGTTGGTGTTGGTGTTGGTGTTGGTGTTGGTGTTGTGGTTGTGGTTGTGGTTGTTGTTGTTGTTGTTGTCATTGAACATTATTACTTCTAAAGAATAATTATTGTTGGGGCCCCTGGTGCACGACCCCCCTCCAAAACCTAGGCCGCAGCTGCATTTTCATCATTTTTCTGCGAAAGCTTCAGAAAAGTGGATTGTCACCGGATCCGGTTTTTTGTTCCCCCCCGCTTTCCCTTGCAAAAAACACTATAAAATGAAATTTCTTGTTCAAATGTAATCAAATTTCAAGAATCCCTTGCAAAAAATAAGGTAAAGTGGACATTCGCGCGTGCAAGACGAAATCCTTCCAAAAGCTTAGTGTTCGGAACGATTTCAACATAAAAACATCAACAAACCAATGGTTTTTCAACAAAAAAAAAATGTCAAAAACTCATCCCGCGCGCTCTTGCGGATTCGTAGGAAACCCAACTCTTTTTCAACATTTCTGTCAAACGGGCTTTTGCGAGTAACTTTTTCGAACTTCTGCGACAACGGTTGCGCACCTGCCAGGGCCATCATCCCTGTCAAATAATACCATGCGGGACACATTCGTTTTTTTCTTCGCGCGCGCACGCCGAAATCTCCAAAAACCATTGGGCTTCTTAAAGAATTTTAGCACCGCGCATCATAAAATCACACGAATCGGTTGCGCCATAGGTTGCGCCATAGGTTGCCCCCTGTGGGCGTACGAACGTAGGCTTAACAACTTCTGTGGGTGTGTACTCCACGCCAGTGTAGTAGCCACGGTCGTCCGCAGGCCACGAAGTGAAGTGTCCGAACGTCATAGGGCGGGAAGCTGGGTGTGGGTGGTGGCGAAGAGTCGTGTGGATATTTGGTAGAGCTTGCACTGCCCCCCCACAAAGTGGGGGTATTGGCTGGCGTCGCATGAAAACCCTGGCACTGGTGAGAACACTGAGCGTTCGGGTAAAGTGATTGTTGTTGTTGTTGTTGTTGTTGTTGTTGTTGTTGTTGTTGTTGTTGTTGTTGCTGCTGCTGCTGCTGCTGCTGCTGCTGCTGCTGTTGCTGTTGTTGTCGTTGCATTACCATTTCTGAAAATAATTAGTGTTGATCTCTGGAAACGGTTCCGCGCGCTCTCGCTTCGACGCCGGCCACATTTTCTCTGAAAACGAAGCTCACGCTCGAGCGTTGGCTTGAGCCTACATGGGAGCCCTTGGAGGCCCAGCTACGACGTTAACGGCTCCCGCTCGATATTTCCTGACAATTCACCCCGAGACACCCTGGCCAGAGCGGCCCCCGAACTCAGGAACGGCGCTCTCGCTCGAGATCTCCTCGCACTTCCATCAAGTCGGCGGAGGTCCAGCCACGACGACAAGGGCTCTTGCTCGATACTTCCGCACGACTTACTCCGAGAGCCCCTGGCCAAGAAGGCCCCCGAACTCAGGAATGGCGCTCTCGCTCGAGACTTCCGATTCAGGCAAGTTGGTGCAGGCCCGGACACGGCGACAAGGGTTCCCGTGCGATATTTCTCCGCAGGTATTCAGAGAGTCTCTGGCCAGAGAGGCCCGAACTCAGGAACGGCGCTCTCGCTCGAGACTTCCTCGCATTTCAGTCAGTGGCCGACACGGAAGAGATTCCCCCCGAAGGGGGGTGCAATCGAAAACGAGGTGGGCGGGTATCGAGGGTTGGGGTATACGGAATGCAAGACGCTTGCCAGTAAGAGCGAGCAGTCTTAAAATGATTGTTGTCGTTGTCGTTGTCGTTGTCGTGGTTCAAGAGTGGAGGTTTTGGTCGCGCCCTCTGTCCTATTGCTGAATCTGGCTCGACATGCTGGCGAGAACGCACCCCAGGAGAGGTCCAGGGAGTCGTCGTCGTCGTCGTCGTCGTCGTCGTCATCGGCGTCGGCGTCGGCGCTGGCGCAGTATGGTTTTCGGAGGTTTCGGGTGGTTTCTGGAGGCCCTCGTTGCCACGGCTGGACCCGCCTCGAAGATCTCGTGAGAGCGCTCTCCAACAGAGTTTCCAGGGTCGGTTTTCTGTGAGGATTGCTGGTGGTGGTGATTCTTTTGCGGATGACAATGACGTTGATGACGATGATTTTTTATACTCATGGCTTATGGTGGTTTTAGTACAGTGGCCACGGTGATGTTGACGAGGGATATGGTTCCGATGACGAATATTTTGATGGTCGCGATAGTGTTGCTGCTGCTGATGATGATGCTGCTGCTGCTGCTGCTGCTGATGATGATGATGATGATGATGATGATGATGATGATGATGATAATGACTCGGCAAACGACACTGCTGTTGGGCATCATTGGAATTGATGCAGCTGTGTGTGGTGATAGTGATAAGGGAACTTCTCGTTCGTTCCCGTTCAATGGGTTTTGTCTTGGAGTGTTCCCCAGTCGCCAGGCCGATGCCTGGGGGCATTGTTGCGGTAAGCACGGATGCCGCCCGAGGGGCCCGTGTGTCGCCGCATTGGCAGCATGTTGAGGTGGTTCGGCCCCTTTCGCACGAGGCATCGTCGCCAGTCTGCGTTCCGAGGCCACCAGCTTTGACATAGTCCAGCCCGTTCCGCATGACGCATCCTCGCACTTCTGGGCTCCCAGACGCTACGCGAGAGGTGGTCCTGCCCAGATCGCTTGAAGTATTCTCAGAACTTTGGGCTCGGGGATACCGTGACCTGAGGTTGCCTCGTCCGTTTCGCTTGAGACATCGTCATTGTGTTAGGCTTGAAGATGCCGCCCGCGAGGTGATCTGGTCAGTTTGGCCTGAGACGTCCCCGCAATTCTTTGCAAAGAGATGCCGCGTGCGAGGGGGTCTAGCGACGTCCCCGCAATTCCGAGCAACCGTTTAGGAGTGCGAAGCGAAGGAGGAGTGGGAGGAGGAGGAGGAGGAGGAGGAGGACGAGGAGGAGGAGGACGAGGAGGAGGAGGAGGACGAGGAGGAGGCGGAGGAGGACGAGGAGGAGGAGGAGCAGGAGGAGGAGGAGGACCAGTGGAAACCCAAGGGTCATCAAAGATGTTGGAATCAACCCTCCCTCCAAGCTCCCTCGTCATAGGCCCCTGCAACTGTTCATTTCCAGCCTCGTTGGAAGACAACAGTTTGAAGATCCTGAAGCGTGCCAAAAGATTGTTCTCGGGATTTCGACGCCATGTATCAACCTGTCTGCTGCGTCTTGACGGTCCAGAATCGTGTCAGAACGTCATTTATGGGCCTTCAACACAGCGAGTCAACATAACTGTTGCGCCCGCGTAATCCTGAATCTTTCCAAAACGCCATTTCTGGTACGATGATCATGGGAACTGTGAAACTCTTTCAAATGTTTAAAAACGTATGTGCGCGGCGCTAAGGCGAGAACCGCATTTTGGAAAGGAATCGCCCTTCAATGTGTGAAACTCTTGCACATTAAAAAAAAACGAATGTGCGCGGCGCTAAGGCGAGAGCAACGTTCTGAAAACGACCCGCCCTCAATCCGTGAAGCCCTTGCAAATTTGAAAAATTAACGTGCGCGGCGCTAAGGCGAGAACCACATTTTCAAAATCAGCTGCCCTCAATCCGTGAAGCTCTTGCACATAAAAAAACCAATGTTCGCGGCGCTAAGGCGAGAACCACATTTTGAAAAGGAGCCGCTCTCAATCCGTGAAGCGCTTGCAAATTTGAAAAGACGCATGCGCGCGGCGCTAAGGCGAGAGCCACAACTTGGAAACCACCCGCCCTCAATCCGTGAAACTCTTGCAAATTTGCATGCGCGCGGCGCTAAGGCGAGAGCCACATGTTGAAAAACCACCCGCCCCACATCTGCGAAGCTGTTGCCACTTTTGAGTTGCAGAGTTATCAATGGTGGGGAAGTCTCAGGCGAACGCCCGGCCCGACCTAAAATCTGGCCTCGGGGTGCGACAGGGAGGAGTTATCTATAAGGATAAGTAGTGGAGGAGGAGGAGGAGCAGGAGGACTGATGACTAGGGCGGGAAAGATAATGCTCGTATTGCAGTCAGACAAGCACTCTTGTTTACAATGCTCTCGGGACGCTTCTCGTCGCCAGGGCTGGACGCGGCCCGATCCTGCCTGGTGATGCGGGCTGGTGCTCTGCCGACTAAGGGTGTGTCACGGGCCCGTTGGCGCCCAGACTGTGAGGATGTCTCGAACGGTCCGTTTGTTTCACGGGGTGGAGGCGTGCTTCGGAGCCGTGCGGTCCTCGCTGGCCGCTTCGGTTGGCTTTTCGGGCTGGTTGGGGCCCAATCCAGGGCTTACCTTGGCTGGCGGGGCAGAACACCTGTGCCTGGGTGCCCAGGGGTCGCCTGGGACAGCTCCGGGCGACCCTGGCAGCCCCAACGGCGGTGCCGGGGAGGTGCCAGGGAGGGGTTGCCGTCAAAAGAGCTGGGTGCGCCTCAGTGCCCACAGAAGGCCATCCTTGGAACCTCGGACTCCGAGATGTCCTGACTTGATGTGCACTGGCTCGTTTCGCTAGAGGCGTCCTTGCAATTCTGGATTCCAAGATGTGGTTCGCGAGGTACTCAGGCCCTTTTCGCCTGAGACATACTCGGAACCCCAGGCTTGGTGATGCTTTGAATTCAGGTGTTCTGGCCGTTTTTGCTTGAGACATTTTCACCACTCTGGGTTCCAGAATGTGGTTCGCGAGGTACTCAGGCACGTTTCGCCTGAGACATCCTCGGAATCCCTGGCTCTGACCGTTTGGCCTGAGACGTCCTCGCAACTCTGGGTTGAAGAAGCGGTTCATGAGGCGCTCAGGCCCGTTTCGCTTGAGACATCTTCGGGACCTTGGGTTCCGATCTGCTCTGACCTGAGATGCTCAGTCCCGTTTCACCTGGAACATTCTCATTACGCTGTTTGCCTGAGACATCGTCGGAACCCCAGGCTCCGAGATGCCCTGAATTGAGGTGTTCCGACCTGCTTCGCTTGAGACGTTCTCACCACTCTGGGATCCAAGATGTGGTTCGCGAGATACTCAGACACGTTTTGCCTGAGACATCCTCGGAGTGCCTGGCTCTGACCGTTTGGCCTGAGACGTCCATCCAAGTCTGGGTTGATGATGCGGTTCGCGAGGTTCTCAGGCCCAGTTCACCTGAGACATCCTCGGAACCCAAGGTTCCGAGGTGCCTGGACTTGAGGTTCTCTGGCACGCTGGGCTTGAGACATCCTCGCAACTCACACCTGAGTTCCAAGATGCGGTTCGCGAGGTGCTTTGGCCCGTTTCGCCTGAGACATCCCTGGGTTTCAAGACGTGGTTCGCGAGAATCAGGCCTACTTCCTGAGGTATTCTCGGAACCCTGGGCTATTGCAAGATGTCCTGAGTGGAGGTGCTCTGGTTCGTTTCGCTTAAGACATTCTCACCATTCTGAGTTCCAAGACTTGGTCCGCGATGTGCTCAGGCCCGTTTCGCCTGAGACATCCTCGGACCCCCATGCTCCGAGATGCCCTGACTTGAGGTGACCCGGGTGCAAGTGCGACACGCTTGAAGGCAACATTGACGGAGTTATTGTTGGGGTTGCCCCTGGTGCCAGGGAAAGTTGGGGACCAATAGAAAGTGTCAGAACAAACGAGAAGTCGCCAGGGGGACGAAGATGTGGACGATGACTAGACACCTCTTCAGGTTTGTGGATGAGGTACATAATGATGCTGCTGTGGATGTTGGTTGTGTTAACGACGATGACGATGATGATGACGATGACGATGATGACGACGAAGACGATGATGATGATGATGATGATGGTGGTGGTGATGAGGATGATGCTGCTGCTGATGATGATAATGAGGAGGAGAAGGAGGATGATGATGATTGTGGTAGTGGTCGTGGCGGTGGTGGTGGTGATGATGATGATGATGATTGCCCGTGCGGGTGCCGTGATTGGTTGGTTGATGGTGGCGGTGGTGAGGACGAGGAGGAGGAAGAAGAGGACGAGGGTGTAGCAGAGGAGGGGAGGGCGGTGGAGGTTGACGAGGAGGGGAGCACCGAAGACCGTTGAGAGAGGGAGAGGTGCACGTCGGTTGGAGCAGGGGGCGGGTGGAGGAGGAGGAGGGTGCAGCAGAGGGGGAGGCCCGGCCCCTGCGTCCAGGTGCGGGGCCGGCTGTCGTACGATTGCCCGGCCAGGCCGGAGTGGCCGACCATCGTGGAGGGTGGATCCGAGGCTGCGGTCGTCGCCGTCGTCGTCGTCGACATCGTCGTTGTCGTCGTCGTTGCCGCCGCTGGTCGTCGTCGTCGTCGTCGTCGTCGTCGTCGTCGTCGTCGTCGGCGTTCGTCGTCGTCGTCGTCGTCGTCGTCGTCGTCTTCGTCGTTGTCTTCGTCAGCGCCGCCGCCGTCGCCGTCGTCGTCGGCACCCTCGTCGAAGTGGGGTGGAGGGGGTGGAGAGGATGGAGGGGGAGGGTGGGGGTGGAGGGGAGGGGGGGACGGGGAGAGCCGGAGGAGCAGGAGAAGTAGGAGGAAGTGGAGGCAGGAGCAGGGGACTGGGGGAATGGGGGAAGGCTGGTGGCGCTGTTGGTGTTGATGACTATGGTGACGAGGATGGGGATGATGATGCTGCTCTTACTGGTGATGATGATGATGATGATGATGATGATGATGATGATGATGATGATGATGAAGATGATGACGAGGACGAGGACGACGACGGCGACGACGACGATGATGATGACGCTGCTGCTGCTGATGATGATGATTATGATAATGACGATGACGATGATGATGATCATGATGATGATGCTGCTGATGATGATGATGATGCTGATGCTGCTGCTACTGCTGCTGATGAAGATGATGATGATGATGATGATGATGATGATGATGATGATGATGATGATGATGATGATGGTGGTGGTGGTGGTGGTGGTGGTGGTGATGATGATGATGATGATGAGGATGAACGAATGAATGAATGAAGGAAGGAAGGAAGGAAGGAAGGACGGAATTCATGAAGGAGGAGGAGAAGAAGGAAGAGGAGGATGAGGAGGAGGAGAAGGGGGAGGAGGAGGGGGAGGAGGAGGAGAGGAGGAGGAGGAGGAGGAGGAGGAGTGGGCGGAGGAGGAGGAGGAGGAGGAGGAAGAGGAGGAAAAGAGGAAAAGGAGGACGAGGAGGACGAGTTTGCTTCAGGCCAACCACGAGGTTGCTGCACAAACAGCTCAACGTGCTCTACGAGGAAGGCAACGGCAGGCATGGAAGGGTTCGGAGGGCCAGATCGAAGTCCTGCACGGCCTTCTGAGGCACCCCATGGCGGACCACCATACTCCAGAGGCCCTGAATGACCCCAGCATCGCCCTCTTGCCCAAAGGAAGTGAGACCAGTGATGCCTATGAGTGCCTGCGGAGTCCAGACCAAACTCGCCCTCTTTTGTTGCGCAGCACGGATTCTAAGATCTTAGCTTCGGCGGCCAATCAATGGCTCAAAGGGCTGGTCCGTGCGCGCACCCACCCCATCCAGTTATGATTTGTGCCGGGCAGGAATTTTCTATATAATTTGCTCCAGCTAGGCGCAGCTGCCCGCTTGGCTAGCACCAGCGAGTCAGCTGTAGCACAGGCGCCTGTCTTTGTTGCGCTCGATATAGCTGGTGCGTTTCCATCTCTTTACCGCGATTGGCAGTGGGGGTGCTCTCTCGTTTTGGCGTGCTGCCCGGATATCTGAATCATTTGCTTGCTTCAGTGTACTTGAGTCTTGCAGCTTTGATCTGCTGCAGGGCGAAATGCAATTTATGTTCCACTTGCGTTCAGGCGTGATGCAAGGTTGCCCACTTTCAGGCTCGGTGTGGGCCATCGCAATGGACCCGACTTTAACTCAGCTGGTGGCGGAGGCGTCGTCGTCGTCTCCACGGAGAGTGGTCGGAGGATGTGCGGATGCTACGAGGCTTGAGCAGCCCTGTCTGTCTGTTTTAACACGTGTCTTTCCTGGTATCAGGAGCGCCGAGAGGCTAGCAAACTTGCGGTTTCTACCCAGTAAGACAGTGGTTGTTCCTCTGTGGTCGGAGTCTAGTGTCAGCCCGCTTCTGCGCAGCAGTTCTGCCCTCTCGGCGCTCAGCTCTCGCGCCCAACAGCTTCCATTGCCAACCGTTATCTTGCACAAAGAAAAATTCGCTCTGCACAGAGTCCTTCGTTGGCCACCCAGCACGCTCCGATTGTCTGATTTGTTTTCATTCAAAGCACACGGCTTAGTGGCACCCGCATCAGCGGTAGTCATGAATGCAGCAAACTTGTGGAGATGCGGCTTGCGTGCTCTGCGAAGTTGGGAAGCGCAGTTGCACGAATGGCCTGAAGCGGCGGTCCTCCAAGTACCACTGGTGCGCTGGACGCGTGGGCAATGGAGTGTACCATGCTGGAAGACAGAGCATGGTTTCTTGCAGCGGCTTGCTGGACGTTCCGACGTGCCACCCTTTTCAGCCATTCCTGTTGCACTCTGGCGTTCGGCGCTCGCGGCGGCCCGTGACGAACAGGCCAATGCAGCGGGAGAAGACCGCAGGAGGAAGGTCCAGCGACATGTTTATTCCTCGCTGCGCGTTTCGCTTTCCCCTTCTGGATCTGCGAATACTATCGCTAAGCGGCTGTCTGCGTGGGGCATTTCTGCCTCGATTAGTGGGGCGGTGGGCGAGCGATGGGGGGAATGCCTTGCGGTGCTACGCACGATTAAGCCTGCGTGGCTGTGGAGCCTGTTCAAGACCCTCGCAGGAGGGTGGACCACATCACATTGCATGCATGTCACTGGAGCGACGTCGCGTATTTTTGGCTGCAGGGAACAGCTCGACTCATTTTCACACTACCTCTCCTGCCCCGTCTTGGGTGAACCCCTGGCTTTGCATCCTTCACCTATTTTAGCACTCAGCCCTGGCGCCGACAACGACTGCAACTGCGCATCGTGTGCACTCCCGCAGTGCCGCCGTGCATCTGGGTGTGCCCGCTTTGCATACCCATAAGCTCAAGGCGGCGCTGGTTCACGGAACCGTTGCAAACCCTGCGGAGCAAATCGCCGATGTAGCAGCTGCCGTGCACGCCACTGACAACTAAGCGTGCGGCCAGACTGTTGCCCCCAGGTGCGGTCGATCATCATCATCATCATCATCATCATCATCAGCATCATCATCATCATCATCATCATTATCATCATCATCATCATCATCGTCGTCATCATCATCACATCCTCCTCCTCCTCCTCATCATCATCGTCCTCCTCCTCCTCCTCATCATCGTTGCCCTTGGCATGGGAACGGTGCCTCCCATCGCGAGCTCGCTCCAAGTTTGCCTGGTGGGCGCTGCTAGGCACCCCACGGCAAGCTTCGGCACCAAACCGTCCCTTCTGCGGCACTGGGGAAATCAGAAGGTGCCTATACAACTACTTCCCGGGCCTTTCCTGGAGTACGTTCCGACCAGGATTTCGAGGCGACTCCAGCGGTGGCGGCGAGGGCATCCCAGGAGGCCGAAAAAAAGGCAAACGGGCCGTGGGTAGCCTTGTGGGTACCTTTTCTTCCTTCGAGGCCCCCCCCGTGGCGCACTTGACTTGTGCGTTCCGATCGGTGCCGACACTGGGCGATGTGAGGCCACACTCCAGCAGTCGCTGCGGGGGAACCATGCCGTCCCGCCTCCTCAGAGAAGACACGCGTCCGCAATGTGAGCGGCAGCGGCCCCTCTTTCAGACAACCGCGGCGAGGATTGCCCCCGAAAAGCGCAGGCGGCTGGTGATACAGCTGCGGCGCGGTTCGAAAAAATGGGCAGCGCGACGCCAAATATGGCCAATGATTGGGAATGATGGGGTCATCATTATCGTCATCAGCATCAGCATCATCATCAAATCAGCAGCAGCATGATCATCCTAATCTACAGCAAGCCCATGAACATAAAAAAAGGCACAAACATCGTCGCCATCATCCTCAGCAATAGCATCATCACTATCGTCATCGTCAGCAGCATTCGCAAGCACATCGTCATCAACTCCATTTACCATATACATTTGCGTGATCACCAGCATTACCATCACAAACACCAGCATAAGCATCCTCCTCCTCATCATCATGGCAATCATCCTCCTCCTCAGCAGCATCATCATCATCCTCGTTGCACTTGGGATTAAGGGTTGTGTCCTCCGTCGCGAGCTCGCTCCAAATTTGCCTGGTGGGCGCTGCTGGGCACCCCACGGCAAGCTTCGGCACCAAACCGTCCCTTCTGCGGCCCTGGGGAAGCCAAAAGGTATCGATACAACTACTCCCGGACCTTTCCTGGTGTAATTTCCGACCTGGCTCTGGCCGCCCAATTTGAAAGAAACCGAATGTTGGCTGAAGTTATCGGCCCTATGTTACTGATTCCGGTAGGGCCTTGACGACTCCGCAGAAGCGCTCCCGAAGCATGGGTAAGGGAGGGGAGGTGGGGGAGGGAACGGATGCGGTCACGGGAGAGGAGGTGGGGAGGAAGTGAGAGGAGGTGGAGGGGTGAGGACGAACTCGTCGCCCTCTTCTCTGCACATCGGCGGAGAGTGCGCGGTTGTTTGGGGTGTTGGTGGATGGTGTTTGGTTGTTTGGTGGTTTCTCCATCCCTCCGACGACGGCCGAAGGTTCGCAGAGACCTCACAAAACTCGCAGAAGCCCCTCAGAGACCTCTCAGAGCTAGCAGAGCTCGCAGAAACCTTTCAGAACTCGCAGAAGCTTCGCGTAAGCCTCTCTGAACTCGCAGAAGCCTCGCAGAGGCCTCTCAGAGCGCGCCAAAGAGCATCGCAGAGCTCGCGGAAGCCTCGCAGAGGCCTTTCAGAGCTCGCAGAAACCTCGCATAAGTCTCGCAGGGCCTCTCCCAGAGCTGGCAGAAGCCTGGCAGAAGCCTTTCAAAGCACGCACAAGCCTCGCAGAGGCTTCTCAGAGCTTAGAGAGCACTCGCAGAGCTCGCGGAAGCCTCGCAGAGTCCTCTCAGAGCTCGCAGAGTTCGCGGCAGCCCCGTAGAGGCCTCCCAGAGCTCGCAGAAGCCTGACAGAGACTTTTCAAAGCTCACATCAGCCTCGCAGGGGCCCCTCAAAGCTCGCGGAAGCCTCGCAGTGGCTCCTCAGAGTTCGAAGAAGCCTCGCAGAGGCCTCCCAAAGTTCGCAGACGCTTCGCATAGGCCTCTCAGAGCACGCAAAAGCCTGGCAGAGGCCTCCCAGAGCTCGCAGAAGCTTCTCAGAGTTCGCAGCCTGGCAGAAACACATCAAAGCTCGCAGGAGACTCGCCAAGGCCCCCTTCAGAGCTCGCAGAAGCCTTGCAGAGACTTCACAAAGCTCGCAGAAGCCTCGAGGCCCCCCAAAGCTCGAATAAGCCTCGCAGAGGCCTCAGATGCCTCTCAGAGCTCGCAGAAGCTTCGCAGATGCCCCTCAGAGCTCGCAGAAGCAGAGGCCCCTCAGAGCTCGAAGAAGCCTCGCAGAGGCCCCCTCAGTGTTTCGGAACGAAATATTTAATTTTCTGAAGAAAAGTATGCCTGATGAAGAACGAAATACTTCTGAAGAAGAAAGACCGACTTCTGAAGAAGGAAGAAATGCATCGGAATAAGAAAAACATACTTCTGAAGAAGGAGGACGGGCTTCTGAAGAAGAAAGAAGATTTTCTGAAGAAGGAAGGGGTACTTTTGAAGAAGAGAGAAGCATTTCTGAAGAAGACCGTACTTCTGAAGAAGAAAGAAGTACTTTTGAACATCCATCTGGGACCCTTCCCAATACAAAAGGCACTCTCGGGGAGAACGGGGGGGGGGATGCCCGAGCCGCAGAAATCGTCATTTTGCCAATGTCCGATTCCGGGAACCCCGTACCCAAAAATGTTTTCATTTTTTGGGGGCGCACTTTTTGCTTCCACCGCCTTCCGCACGAGCTTCCGCCAGGGGAGGCGGCCTCGTTTCGCTTCCGCCGACCTTCTGCCGACCTTCCGCCGCCTTCCGCCGCGGAAGAGATGGCAATTCTGTTCGATCCTCGAATGCAAGGCCGTTTTTCGAACGCCACAACTAAAATGTCTCATCGGTGAGCCTTTTCCACACGACTGGGCCACCCCGATCAGCGGCCGGAGCGCCCAGATGGATTTTCACCCTGGAACGGTTTTGGGGTGAAAATCCATCTGGGTCCCCCCCCAAAATCAGAACAGCGTTTTCGGGGAGAAGGGGGGGGGGGGTGCACCCGCGCCCTAAAAGTCGCAATCTGCCAAATGACAACTCTTCTTGGAGGGGCTTTTTCTCGTGGCTGGGCACCCTCGCCCAGTCTCGGGAGCGCCCTAGATGGAATTTTACCTCCGAACCGCTACAGGGTGAAAATCCATCTGGCCCCCCCCCCCAGCACAAGAAAAGAAGAAATCTCGGGACCACGGAAATACGAAAAACACACTAACACCAGAAAACGAAAAAAACCAAACAACTCAAAACAATCCGACGGCGAAAACCCCATACAAGCAGAAAGCCACAACACAGGAATCCGGAAACAAAAACACACAAACAGTTCAAGACAATCCGAAGCCGAAATTCGAAACAATCCGAAGCCCGAAATCGGAAACCTGAAACAATAAGAGACAACACCAATGAAACAAAAAGGGAAACCAGAAAACCACACGACAACTTGTGAACACAGAAACCCGGAATAAAAAATACGCCAGAAGCTTCGGCTTCGGATTATTTCGAGCTTCGGTTTCGGATTGTCTCGCGTTTCGGCTGTCGGGCTTTCGTTGTCGAACTTCGGGTTCTTGTTTTCGGGGTGCGGTTTTCAGGCTTCTGGTTTCGGGTTTCGGTTTTTTCTGGCTCGGTGTTCGGGCTTCGTGTTTTTGTGTTCGGGGTTCGGTTTCTGGGGGTCCGCGAATGCCCCGCGAGTGAACTCCGGAGTTAATCCGCGGGCGGGCCGACAGGGGTGCCCGCGCAATTGTGCGGCCCGTTCTCTGTCCACACATTTTCCTATCCCGTCGACCTGGGCCCCGTGAATTAACTCTGGAGTTAATCCACGGGGGAGGGGTGGATCAGGGCGCCGCCCTGGGTAACTCTGGAGTTAATCCACGGGGGAGGGGTGGATCAGGGCGCCGCCCTGGGCCCCGTGAATAAACTCCGGAGTTCATCCACGGGGGAGGGGTGGATCAGGGCGCCGCCCTGATCCCCGTGAATTAGCTCCTGAGTTAATCCACGGGGGAAGGGTGGATCAGGGCGCCGCCCTGAGCCCCGTGAGTTAACTCTGGAGTTAATCCACGGGGGAGGGGTGGATCAGAGCGTCGCCCGGGGCGCCTCCAGGCGGCCTCTCAGAGGCCCTCCAGGAGGCCTCTGAGACCGTGAATTAACTCCAGAATTAATCCACGGGAGAGGGGTGGATCAGGGCGCCTCCCTGGGCCCCGTGAGTTAACTCTTGAGTTAATCCAAGGGCAAGGGTGGATCAGAGGCCGCCTGGGCCCCCTCCAGGCGGCCTCTCAGAAGCCCAGAAGCCCTCCCGGAGGCCTCTGAGAGGCGCCGCCCTGGAGCCTCTGAGAGGCCGCCTGGAGGCGCCCCAGGTGGCCTCTGATGCACCCCTCCTCCGTGGATCAGCTCTGGGATAAAATTCACGGGGCCCAGGGCGGCGCAGGAGTTAATTCACAGGGCCCAGGGCGGTGCTGTGATCCACCCCTCCCCCGTGGATTAATTCTGGAGTTAATTCACGGGGCCCAGGGCGGCGCCCTGATCCACCCCTCCCCCGTGGATTAACTCCAGAGTTAACTCACGGGGCTCAGGGCAGGGCCCTGATCCACCCTTCCCCCGTGGATTAACTCAGGAGCTAATTCACGGGGATCAGGGCGGCGCCCTGATCCACCCCTCCCCCGTGGATGAACTCCGGAGTTTATTCACGAGGCCCAGGGCGGCGCCCTGATCCACCCCTCCCCCGTGGATTAACTCCGGAGTTTGTCCAGAAGGAGGAGGCTGGCTCGTGAATCCGTTTCCCTGTAGATCAATTCCGGAGTTAATCCACGAGGAAGTCGGTAGTAGGATCCATTTTGAAGTTGCTTAACTCCGGACGTAATCTTTACTTGATGTCATCCATTTCGCTCCTCCTCCTCCTCTTCCTCCTCTTCCTCCTCCTCCTTCTCCTCCTCCTCCTCCCCCTCCTCCTCCGCGACCTTCTTCGCTCCTTGACGTCTTTGCGCGTGGGTCATATAGGGCCCTGGGCGTCAGTTCGGCCGGTCAGAGCGCCAGCCTGGTCGGGAAGGAATCCTCCAGGACTCTACTAGACGTAAGCGTGACCTTTCGCCGAAGTGACCTTTGGTGCGGGCCCAACGGGGCCCCCTCGAGTCATGAAATAAGCACGACGGAAGGCTTTTTGCAATTTTCGGTCTCGGGGGGCCCTCGCTGGGCTCCAGGAGCGTCACCAAACGACTCAGGATGAAAAGCCGCCCCTGGGGAACGGGTCGAGACCTCTGGGGGTCGACGCTTCGAGAAACCATGACGCCGAAGCTCTGGGCAAGAGTGACCTTTCGCTGGAGTGACCTTTGGTGCGGGCCCAACGGGATCCCCCGACCGCCGAACGCGATGCGATGGTAGCGTCTTGCGCGCTTGTGTTTGGTCACCCCGCGGCCCCCCAAAAGCCGCGCGCCGCAGGTCACTCTTACCCAGGGTCACTCTTGCGTGTAGCCGAAGGAAGCGATGCTGATTATTGGTTAGGGGTCGGAGCGGCTCTGGGTGTTCACTACTCTTGCACGTCAATGTCGTTGCCGACTTGGCGTAGAACATGCCACCCAGCATCGAGATGCAGACAGGCCGCGCTTGCGCCACTCTGGGAGCGCATCGAACTTGGGGGTTGGACATCGATCGATTTCTGTATCTCCAGCTGCTTTTTGTGTGCCAATTCTGTTGTTTCCCGTAATGTCGTGTCGGGCTGGAGCACAATCTCGAATTTCATCTCGTCTTTGATCTTCTCGTCGTCCAAGATTTGGTGTCTCAAAGGAAATGGGAACTTTTCTCAGCCCGAGATTCTGCGGGAGTTCGAGGCCTTCCGATCTGAGAGCTGCTACCACAGTGTTCATGTGCTGCATACTGGCCATTGTGTTTTGGAGCGAAGCAATCTTGGCGTTCAACTCCGTGGCGCTCCTCTTGATCACCTTCTTCAGCCCGACCGTTGTGTAATTGCCAAGCCTCTCCTCGATCGTGGCACGGATGTCACGATGAACTCGGTCGTCGTAGTGGCTGGTGCCTGCTGGTGAGGCCCCTCCATCATATTCTTCACCTTCGCCTTCCTCGCCTCGCGGGCTCCTGCTCCTCGCTGGCGGGAGCGCAGGAGGCGCGACCACTGGGTGAGGTGCCCGTCGTCCTCGCGTCTGAGAAGCATCGGCTGATGCGCCGTCGCTCCCTGCAACCCTCGCGTGGAGCCGCACCACGAGGTGCAGAGCCGCCCATCCGGAGCGAAGAGAAATTTTCCGTATCAGACTACAAGGTGTGAAAAAGGGATGTTTTTCCAACTCTGCTGCTAGGCTCCCCAGGGCTTGCCGAACCTGGGAGCAGCCTTGTGCGGATAAGCGCCTTGAGCCGAAACAGCGCCGGATGCCGCGTGCGGAGGTCGGTTTCCCGGTTGTCTGTTTTGTCGGACGTCGGTTCCCTGAGTGTCCGTTTCACGTCTGGCGGCTTCCCAGACGTGTGAAGATGCAAGGCACTGTAACTGTGTATCATACTGCTTGCCTCCAGCTTCTTTCGCTGTAAAACTAAGCTATGCTATGCTATGAGTATTCCATGCCATACGATGCGATGCTATGCTATGCTATGCTATGCTAATGCAATGCTATGCTATGCTATGCTATGCGTTCCCTGCTTGGAGAGTTGGCATGGGTCGATCGGCTTCCGCTGGCGCCGCTGGAACCGTCGCAAACGGGATATTTCTGGCGAGGGATTCGGCAACGTCAAGAGGAAGTTCGATCGCCAGCTTGCTCTTGTTCGTCAAAGTCAATTGGCGCAAAGTCTTATTTTGAGAGGCGATTCCAGTGCTGCCCATGATGAGATCGATTGCAGTACCCAGCATCTCTCCTACGCGCGAGGTGGATGAACCAGTGTGGGGGCACCCAGGCCGGCAGATCATGGTGCTTCGGGTTTCTCAGTTGGTCGTCAAGCTCGTGCTGGCAACCATGGATGGCGCAACATCTTCGGGCAGCTGACAGAGTTTCGCGATGCTGAGCTGTCAGACCATGTCCCGCTTAGTGCTTCGTGGCACGCGCGAAGTTGGACAGACGGAGAGGCAGGTTGCTCCACGGAGATCCAGAGATCGATCTTCGGGCGCCCGATCTTCGAGCAGGTGCCGAGAGAGTGCGAGGGCACCGCCGGCATCGCGTGCCACTCGGCCCCATCTATCTGGAGCTTGCGACCAAGTGCAGGCAGTCTACGGCGAGGGCTGCCCGCGATCTTCAACTTCAAAAGCGGCCCAGGGTGCCGGGGCCCCGCTCTCTTCTGCTTCGCCTGCTTGCCCGTGCTGTTTGGAGGCAGGACGCGAAGCTCGACGATCTTCCATGGCCGAGGCCGAGGCATGTGCCGCAACGCGGTTTTCTCTTTGTCCTTCCCCCTCTTTTGCCCTCGTCCTCGCCCTCGCCAGCCCTGAAGCCTTTGCCGGGGCGCGCGCTGACCTTGGGTTGCAAGCAGACCAGGCCGAGCGAGCTCGCCGCTGCCAGATCGAAGGAGGGCACGCTGCGCCTGGCCGCCGCTCCCGCGCGCGCGCGCCCAGCAGAGAGCCCTCCAGCGCGTGAGTCGGCGCGGTCGCGACGCTCGCCCGATGGGCTTCAGCGGTGCCAGCGATGAAGTTGCAGCGGGAGTTGCCACCCTCGGCCTCTCGCGTGTCGCGAGCAAGACTTGCCCTCCTGCCCGGCGGGGCGTCATCCGAGGCCGTAACTTTTTGTCCGGCGTCTACGGGCTACACGCGCTTGCTCGTATCAGGAGTTCGATGGCGATTCGCTCGGCCTCATTTGTCGCTCTTGGCTTCTCCTAGGCTTTCCCATCGGTCAGCCGAGACTGGTCCATGCAAGCAGCGCGCCAGATTAAGCTTTCCAGGGGGTGTTGTCGCGCGTTCCAAGGGATGCTCCACCTCAGTCCCTGCTTCGATTCCTCCCGCGGCCTCCTCATCCATCGCTCTGTCATGCACTCAGGTATTATGCAGGGGTGCCCTTTGAGCGGGGGCCTCTTAGACATTGCTGCCAGCTGTTTCCTCTAGGACATGTCTCAGAGTGTGCAACGGAAGGGGCTTGTCCAGACCTGTGCTGACCCTGGTGATACAGTAGCTGCCCTTCTCCAGTTCAGGTCGCGCAGAGAAGTGGCGCGCATCACAGGGTGGCAGAACTGTATCTGGGCTGGACCTCGAAGCATCCAAGTGCTGCGCGGTCCCGCTTGTGTCGGTACTTGCTCATGAGCTCAAGGGACATGGTGCCAATGCCCCCCCGCTAGGGAGGACAGATCCTTGCGTGCTCCGCCTGCTGGGGGGAATCGGACATCTGCTCGGCGGTGCTGTATCTGGGGTTTGAGCTCGGGCCCGCGGTTGGCCCCGACAAGAGTGCCCGAACTCCTCTCAGTAAGGCGGCGATCAGGACCAGAGCAATAGCCGACGCACGACAGTATTGTAGTGGCCTTCGGCCAGTGCCGCCGATCCGGGGCGCTCCGACTGATGTGATCCTTCTTCGCCCTCGTCCCTCCTCTCTTTTTCCCTCTCCTCCTCTCACTCAGCATTTATCGAAAACGCCTACGGCGAGTCACCGCCGCCCCCTGCCTTTTTGGAAGCGCCTATGTGGCAGAACGTTGAGACCAGACGTGCCAAGCTATCGGAACATGTGTTCCCCGAATCGGTTTGGAAAGCCTTCGGGGAACACGTGGGCATCTTGAAGGTCATCTTGGCCGTGTGGACGCCATTTTGACTCTTTCCGGTTTTCTTGGAGGACGTCTTGGGGGGCTCTTGCATTTAGGCCGATTCGGGCCGTCGGCAGGCCGAAAAGAAGCAAATACCACAACCCTTCAAACGCTCATGGGAAATCACTGATTTGGGCATTTTCGGCCCTTCCTGGAGGCCCTCTTCGGAGCCTCTTGGGCCGTCTGGGGCCATCTTAGGGCCATCTTCGGCCGTCTTGGAGGCCATCTTGGGCGTCTTGGAGGCCTCTTGGGCCGTCTTGAGGCCCTCTTGGGGCCTTCTTGGGGGCCTCTTGGGCCGTCATGGGGCCATCTTGGAGGCCTCTTGGGTGCTGTTGGGGCGATGTTGGGGACCTCTTGGGCCGTCTTGGGCCGTCGGAGAGCTGAAAAGAAAACATGCCAAAATCCTTGAAACACCTAAGGAAAATCAATGATTTTAACCTATTCGGGCCTTCCTGGAGGGCGTCTTGGAGGGCTCTTGGGCCGTCTTGGAGGCCTTTTGCGGGCCTTTTGGGCCGTCTTAGACCATCTTGAGGCCATCTTGGGCCGTCTTGGGTGCATCTTGGAGCCATCTTACCCGTTTTGGAGGCCATCTTGGCCGTCTTGGAAGCATCTTGGAGGCCATCTTGGGCCATCTTGGCCGTCTTGGAGGCCATCTTGGGCCAAGTTGGGGCAACAAAGGCATTGACAGATGGATTTTCGGAAACTTGCGGGTGGCCGGCGGGACGGGCCGAAGCCCACTGGGGAGTTCTTTTAGAAAAAGAACCAAAACCAAAACCTGAAACATCCAGCACGCCGTGCACCCCTGTGGCAAGACCACAGGGGGCGGCGGATCCAGTGGCCGTCGGCCTATCCCGCCACCGTGCGTGGGTGGTGGGTCAGAGGCCTCATGGATGCTGGTTGGGATCTCGTGGTTGGCTGGGACTTCTGGGGGCCTCTTGGGCGCCTCTTGGGGCTTCTTGGACACGAGCTGAACTCGGACCCAGCTGAACTCGGACCCAGCTGAACTCGGACCCAAGCTGAACTCGGACCCAGCTGAACTCGGACCCAAGCTGATCTCGGACCCGGAATCCCGGACCCAAAAACTCGGACCCAGCTGAACTCGGACCCAGCTGAACTCGGACCCAGCTGATCTCGGACCCAGCTGATCTCGGACCCAGCTGAACTCGGACCCAGCTGATTTCGGACCGAGGCCCGCGCTGCAGCGAGAGCGTCCGGGTCCGAGATCAGCCGGGTCCGAGATCAGCCGGGTCCGAGATCAGCCGGGTCCGAGATCAGCCGGGTCCGAGATCAGCCGGGTCCGAGATCAGCCGGGTCCGAGACCAGCCGGGTCCGAGTTCAGCGGGTCCGAGA
Organism: Prorocentrum cordatum; assembly: GCA_963575745.1. NCBI lineage: Eukaryota > Dinophyceae > Prorocentrales > Prorocentraceae > Prorocentrum > Prorocentrum cordatum. The sequence continues at coordinate 194,668 of CAUYUJ010016272.1, forward strand.
TCAGCTGGGTCCGAGTTCAGCCGGGTCCGAGTTTCCGGGTCCGAGATCAGCCGGGTCCGAGTTCAGCCATCGGCTGATCTCGGACCCGGCCGCGCCCGAACTCGGCCGGCCATGTGCCCTCGCCCCCTCCCCGTCTCTCAGGACCGCAAGGCAACAAAGAGCCCATCGAGCCATCTGGAATGTGCGTTCCCGATAATCCCACAAGCCCTTTAGGGCGTGAGTGGTCTAGCGAGCTCGTTCTGCCAAACCCCTTTCTTCCCCTTCGGGGAGGGGGTTCCCCCTCCCCCTACCCCCTCCCCCTGGGCCTAGAGGCGCCTTCCCGCGAGGAATAGGAGCGCCCAAGATGGCCTAAGATTGTTCCAAGAGGGCCTCAAAGAGCTCAAGATAGCCTCCAAGGTCAAGCAAGATTTCCCAAGATGGTTCAAGATAGAAGATAGCTATCAACAGACATCCAAGAGCTCTCGAGACCGCCCCAGGACGGCTCCAAGTGCCTTTCGAGCCCTCCAATGAAGCCCTCAAGAGGCCAAAATCCTTGAAATCCGTTTTGTTTTTCGATGTTTTTTGCATTGTCGCCCTTTCGCGTCCGATGAGCTCTTGAGGCCTCAAGATGGCTCCAAGATGGCCCACAAGGGCCCCAAGAGAGGCCCAGGAGGGCTCCAAGACGGCAACAAGAGCGCCCAGGACCGCCCCAAGAGCGGCCCAAGAGAGCCCCAAGAGGCTCATTTTCGGGTCCCGACGGGGGCACTGACTTAAAGAACCCCCACATCTTTCATCGATGAGACCTCAAGGCCTCCAAGAGGGCCCCCAGAGAGCCCCAGGACGGTCCCAAGAGAGCCCCAGGAGGGGCCAGGAAGCCTCCAATATGGCCCCAGGAGGGCCTCCAAAAGAGCCCTGAATACCGGGGACGCATGAGGGCGGCGCCAGTGGGGCCTTCGGTGGAGGTATCCGTGAGGCCATGGAACGTGCATGCGGTGTCCCGAACTGGATAACGGGAACGCACGCGGGCATTGCCAGTGGGGGATTCTGTAGAGCTCCCCAGGGTCCGAAGGAACGAGTGTGGTGAGTGGTGGTATGGTCGGCGGGAACGCGCGCGGGCCACGCCAGTGGGCCCTTGTTCGGTGGAGGTCCCCATGAGGTCACGCGACGTGTGATAAGTGTCCCGAAGAGGATTGCGGAGACGCATGCGGGCGGGGGCAGTGGGGCCTTCGCATTGCATGGGCCGGGGGAACGTGCGTGGGCAGTTCCGCCATGGGCGACGGGGGCGCATGCGGCCGGCGCCGCCAAGGCCTTCGGTGCAAGTCACCGTGATGCCGGGAAAAGGTGTGAGGGAAAATAATGAAAGTTGTGGAGGGGACGCATGGCGGCGCAAGAGGGGTCTCTTCGGTGGAGCACCCTCGGCGGCCACGACGCGCGGGCTGTAAACCATGTCGTGTAAAAGTTCTGAAGACGCAAAGCGGCCCATCGCATCCAGTCCAGGCGGTGCAGCCGCTTGGATGATGCATGCGCTACTTGCGCGAATCCGCATCCATGAGTACCGAACGGGACACGCATGCGCGCGTGGAGCCAGTCCGGCGAGGACCGTTCGCGCCGCGTGTGTAGATCAGTCGCGGCGCGCGGCATGACTAATGCACGCACGCGGCATCTGCGAGTTGCGGCGCTCCGCGCTGCCCAACTGCGCAGCGCCCACACATGCGCGGGGCCGACGGCGAGCAGCCTCGCGCGAGGAGCGCTCCTTGAGACGTTTGGAGACGCCCTCAGCAGACTCCCGCGACCGCAATGTCGCGCAGGCGCCCCCCGCCGAGTGTCCCAGCGGCAATGCGGCAGTCGCAGGCGAGTGGCCCGGCGGCCCCTCTGTCGCACGGTCGAGGGGCCCTTGCGAGAGATTCACCATGGACTCCCTGACTTCGTGGCGCGCGCGCAACGAGACGGGAGTCTGCCGCCCGGGGTCCGCGCAGACATGGAGGACGTGCGCTTAGAACACGCAGGCAAGGACGGCGTCCGCGCGGCAGGAGTCCCCGTGGGCGTCCTCGGGAGCGCTGGGGATGCTACGTGCGTCCGCGCGCCGCCATGGAAGTAGCAGCATCCGCGCGCGCGGAGCCCAGCGGGAGCCCGTCCATGTCCTGCGCGCGGGAATCGCCGGTGCAGGGAAAGCCCTTCGCGGGCGCCAGAATTTTGGAAAACGACTGGTCCGCGAAGCCCATCTGCGCGGAGCAGCCACCGCGCGCGCGCGCAGGGAACTCCGCGAAGGGCAAGTGGAAAGCGAAAAGCCACGGGGTGGCGCGCCCGCGCCTGCTGAAAGAGCCCCTTGCACAGACGCAGGGGCGCGCGCTGTCGCGCGAAGACAGCCGTCGGAAGCACGCGTGTCAGAGCAGGCGAGCCCAGCAGCAGGCCATGCCCGCGCAACTCTGCAACGAGGGCAGAGATGCAAAGCCCCGCGACGAGGCCCGTGGAGTTCCAATGGCAGACAAGCCTTTGCGAACACACCCACAGACACACACGCGCGCACACACGGACACACACTTAGGGGAGTAACTCGTAAGGCGCACGGGAGAAGTCCGATTTGGGAACAAGCGCGGCGCCGAGTTTCCCCGGAGACTGGAGGGCGGTGTCTGGCAGGCCGAGCATTGCGCCGTCGCCTGTCCGCATCGGTCCACGATGGCCGCCCGAACGCTGGCGCGCGCAACTTTTGCCTGGGCGCCCGCGGAGCAAGACGCCCACCCGGACATGCGCAGTGCGCGGGAGCCACGGCATCCAGCTTTTGTCTGCGAGCGCTGCGTTTTGCGTCTGGCGCTGGGTGGGCGAGGCTTTCCGAGGCACTCACTCCTGCTGGTGCTCCCTGCCGCTTGCACCTGGGGTAACGACGCCAGTCTCTGCGCGTTGCTGCAGTGGCCCCTTTTCCATGCACTTGGAGCGCCGCACGGAGAGTGAAAGTGGACTTGCGGAAGTCGCTCGGCGACTACTTCCGCTCATGCTTTGGCCAGGCAGGGCCCATGGCGAACCGCATCCAGGGGCGCCAGCGCACCATGTTCAGCAGCGCGTTGCGGTACTCCCCGTAAGAATTCGCCACCGCCTCGGATATCACGAACGCACGTCTCGCCTGCCGCGCGCGACGCAGGACAGGCAGCCCGCCGCGCACCTGGCGGGGGGGCCCCGACGACGCAGTGGCGCGGCAGCGAAGAGGTTCAGGAGCAGCCCACCCACGTGCTCAATTTTGATGCAGCGGAGAGCTTGCGCCATCATCGCGCAGGCGGCCTCTGCTTCGATGTCCAGGCGGAGTTCGACAGGATGAGGGCAGGAGCCTCTTCGAGCTGCGCCAGAGCACGCTCGTGGCCCCTCATGCGCCACAGGGCCCCCCAGCGCGCGGGACCGACGGCGACGGCGACCAGCCTCGCGCGAGGAGCGCATCCTGAAACGTTCGCCGCCACCTTCTCCGGGCTCCCGCGACCACGATGGCGCGCAGACGGACCGCGCCGCGTTTCCCGGCGGCACGCCAGCGGGCAGGCGGCCCCTGCGTGGCGAGCGCGCAGGGCCGGAGGCAGAGATTGTCTCTGGAATCCCCGACGCGGGCCCGCGCGCGGAACGCGAGAGTCCGCCGCCCGGGAAAGCGGGCGCCGCCGCTCCGCACTCACATGGAGGACGCACCGCAAGGAAAACGCAGGCAAGAAAGAACGGACTCCGCGCGGCAGGTGCCCCGTGGACCTCCGCGGGAGCGCGAGAGATGCCGCGGGCGCGAGGTCGCTGAAACGGAAAAGGGTGCATTCGCAAAACTGGCGCATGCCCAGCGGTGGCCCGTCGATGCTCCGCGCGCGGGAAATGGCGGCGCAGGGTGAAACATGGAGACGAAGAGGCGATCCGTGCGTCCCATCTGGGCGGCATGGCCATCGCGCGCGCGCGCGCCCGCGCGCTGGGGACTCCATGGCGGGCAGGAAAGAGGCGGAAAGCCACCGGGTGGCGCGGCCGCGCCTGAGAGAGCCCCTGCACGCGCACAAGAGCGCGCTCGGTCGGGGAAAGAGTCGAAGCGCATGCACTCGCGGCAGACCAGGAGAGCCGATTAGCAGGCCATGGCCGCACGAATCTGCAGTCATGGCATCCTTGCAAAGGCCCCCCATGAGGACCATGACATGCCCATGGAGCACGAAACGCTGAGAACACATTGACGGGGTCACCCTTACGCCTCAGGGGAAAGAGCCCAGTGGGGGACAATGGGCGGCGGCGGGTTGTGCCGGAGGCTGGAGGATGCTGTCTGGCCCCATCGCTCCACGATGGCCGCCCGGACGCTGGGGCGCGCAACTTTTGCCTGGGCGCCCGCGGAGCAAGACGCCCACCCCGACATGCACAGGGTGTGGGAGCCGCGACAACCGGCCTTGGTCTGCGTGCGCTTGGATTTGCGTCTGGCGCTGGCTCGGCGCGTCTTTCGGAGCCACTCCTTCCTGCTTGCGCTCCCAGCCGCTTGCGCCTGCGGCAACGACGCCCTTCTCCTGGCGATGCTGGCGTGGCCCCTTTTCCGTGCGCGTGGAGCGCCGGACCGGTAGGCCACGGTGGACTCGCGGATGTCGCTCTGCGTGAGCTTCTTCTGCTCCTGCGTAAGCACGAGAGGGTCCAGGGCAAAGCACATCTAGGGGCACCGACGCACCATGTTCAGCAGCGCGTTTTCCGCAGGGAAGCCTTTGCGAAGGTATTCACAGTAAATCTCCGCCCCCGCCTGCGAGATCACGAACGCATGGCTCTGGTAAGCCTGCCGGGCGCAGCACAAACCAGCCGGCCCTCCGCGCACCTTGCGCAAGGGCCCAGACCACGGAGTGGTAGAGCAGCCAAGGTACAGGATCAGCCAATCCTTGTGGTCCTTGTGGATGCAACGGAGAGCCTGCGCAATCATCGCGCAGGCCTCCTTGGCATCGATTGCCAGGCGGATGTCGTCTTCCAAGACGATGAGGGCAGGAGCGTCTTGGAGCTGCGCCAAAGCACGCTCGTGGCTCATCAGACAGCCCAAGGTCCCCCAATGCGTGCCCCAATTCGACTTGGCATTTCGCACATACCGAATACGGCGCGTCTTGTGTGCGGCGTCGAACCAGGAGCAAAGCACCCGGCCGCCCGGCCCGCCCTGGCAACGCTTAGCATACCCACTCCGTGCCTTGAGGGAATCCCCATCGGTTCCCGCCAACCACGTCGGCTCGATGCCCAGACCGGCTGCCACCTGGAAGGCAACGTCGCGCTTGTCTTCTCGACGCCGTAGGCTAATCGAGCAAGAGGGCAGCGCTCGGAAGGTCGCGGATGCCATGGGACCAGATGGCTGGCAGAAGGCAGTGCGATCGAAAGGAAACGCTTGAGCCAAGGTCCCTGTGAAGAAAACGTGGTTGGGCTGGGAATGGCGCGACGACATAAAGGTGTAGGCGGAGGGCATAATGGAAAACCCACAAAGGACTCAAAGCGAATGCTATGGATCGCAATGGAATGCAATGCATCGCAAAGCGAAGTCAAGAAGGCAGAACAATGCAAGGCAGAGCGATGGAAACTTGGAAGGAGCTGCGCTGCATTGCACAACAATGGAATGCATGACAACGCAAGGCATGACAACGCATGCCACACCTGAAAGACACAGAGTGCATGGCCACAAAGGCCGGAGAAAGATCCCCTGGAACCCATTTCCGGGATTACAGCTGCCGCCGAGTCTCCTGCACAGGAGACGGGAGGGGAGGAGCAAGGAGGAAGGAGGAAGGAAGGAAGGAGGAGCAGGGAGGAGGGAGGAAGAGGACGTCGTCGTCGTCGACGTCGTCGTCGTGATGGTCTCTGTGGCCGCAGTCGTCGCCGTCGGAATCGTACTCCGCCGTCGCTGCCATCATCACCGTCGACATTGCCATGGCCATTCCGAGCCTGAGAGCCACCGCGCGAAAATGCACGTCAATATCCAATTGCATGCCTGTACGGCGTGGGCGTCTGAGCATGCTCCTGTGGCCCATGTGAAAGGATGGAGGAAGTGCTGTAGGGCCGCCCGCCCTGGGCCCAAGGACACCTTCAAAACCGCCCACGCGCACGAACTGGGCGGCCACAGAGCCCGTAAGACAGCCACGGCTCCCGTTCTTCATTTTCTCCCGCTCCTCCTCGTCCTCCTCCATCCTCTCCCCTTTAAAAGAAATCCTCCCTGGCGCACCACGGAACGTGTGTGTAGGGGGGGGGGAGGCAGGCGTTTCGCCAGAGACTCCCTTGCCATGTACGATCGCCATGTATGATCCTGAAGTGTACTATTGTGCAACATTTACACGATGGAGGGCGGTTTGTGTTCACAATGCGGCTCTCGCCTTAGCGCCGCGTGCAATCGTCTTGAAGTCTGTTACGCGGGTGGAGGGAGGTTCCTTTCCAAAATGGGGCTCTCGCCTGATGGCCGCGGACAATCGTCGTGAACGTCTGTCGCAGTGCAGGGATGGAGGGAGGTTACTTTTCAACATGGGGCTCTCGCGTGCTCGCCGCGGACATTGAGGCACCAGACGCCGGGGAGGCGCCGGAGCCGCCGGGTGAGCGCCGGTGGCGCGCCGGCCGAGAGCCGGGACAGCGCCAGACCGCCGAGGAAACGCCGACCGGGAAAGCGCCGGAGGCGGGAGGGCGCCGGCCGGAAGAACCCGAGGCCGCGGAAGTCGGGAGGACCAGCGGGATCGCACCTGGCAGGAGGTGGGTCTGAGATCAGCCAGTAGCGAAATCAACCGACTCGGAGTTCAGGCAAGTCCGAAATGAGCCGGGTCCGAGTGCAGCCAGAGAGGACGGGCGCGCCGGGAGCGCCCAGGCGAGACCAGGTCCGAGGTCAGCCGGGTCCGAGACGGCGGGATGGCGGTCAGACGGCGGCGGCCAGGGGAGCGCCGGCGTGGAGCCGGGCCAGGAGCACCCCCAGCCAGAGGCGGGGGGGAGCGCCGGGCGGGAGAACCCCAGCCGGAAGCTGGGAGGAGCGCCGGAAGCAGGCCGAGTCCGAGATCAGCCAGGTCCGAGATCAGCCGGGTCCGAGTTCAGCCAGGTCCGAGATCAGCCGGGTCCGAGATCAGCCGGGTCCGAGAGACGCCGAGGAGACGCTGGCCGGGGGAGCGCCGGCCCGTGGAGCCGGGCCGGGAGCACCCCGGCCAGAGGCCGGGAGGAACGGCGGGGGCGGGAGAACCCCAGCCAGAAGCCGGGAGGAGCGCCGGAGGCAGGCCGGGTCCGAGATCAGCCGGGTCCGAGATTAGCCGGGTCCGAGTTCAGCCGGGTCCGAGTTCAGCCGGGTCGGAGACGCCGGGGGGGCGCCGGCCGGGGGAGCGCCGGCCAGGAGCCGGGCTTGGAGCACCCCCAGCCAGAGGCCGGGAGGAGCGCCGGGCGGGGGAACCCCAGCCGGAAGCCGGGAGGAGCGCCGGAGGCAGGCCGAGTCCGAGATCAGCCGGGTCCGAGATCAGCCGGATCCGAGTTCAGCCGGGTCCGAGATCAGCCGGGTCCGAGATCAGCTGGGTCCGAGATCAGCCGGGTGGGAGACGCCGGGGAGACGCCGGCCGGGGGAGCGCCGGCCTCGAGCCGGGCCGGGAGCACCCCGGCCAGAGGCCGGGAGGAGCGCCGGGCGGGAGAACCCCAGCCAGAAGCCGGGAGGAACGCCGGAAACAGACCGGGTCCGAGATCAGCCGGGTCCGAGATCAGCCGGGTCCGAGTTCAGCCGGGTCCGAGATCAGCCGGGTCCGAGATCAGCCGGGTCCGAGATCAGCCCGGTCCGAGACGGCGGGATGGCGGGGAGACGCCGGCGGCCAGGGGAGCGCCGGCGTGGAGCCAGGCGGGGAGCACCCCCAGCCAGAGGCCGGGGGGAGCGCCGGGCGGGAGAACCCCAGCCGGAAGCTGGGAGGAGCGCCGGAGGCAGGCCGGGTCCGAGATCAGCCGGGTCCGAGATCAGCCGGGACCGAGATCAGCCGGGTCCGAGATCAGCAGGGTCCGAGATCAGCCGGGTCCGAGTTCTGCCGGGTCGGAGACGCCGAGGAGACGCCGGCCGGGGGAGCGCCGGCCTGTGGAGCCGGGCCGGGAGCACCCTGGCCAGAGGCCCCAGAGGCCGGGAAGAGCGGCGGGCGGGAGAACCCCAGGCAGAAGCCAGGAGGAGCGCCGGAGGCAGGCCGGGTCCGAGATCAGCCGGGTCCGAGATCAGCCGGGTCCGAGTTCAGCCGGGTCCGAGATCAGCCGGGTCCGAGTTCAGCCGGGTCCGAGTTCAGCCGGGTCGGAGACGCCGGGGAGACGCCGGCCGGGGGAGCGCCGGCCAGTGGAGCCGGGCCAGGAGCACCCCGGCCAGAGGCCGGGCCGGGAGCACCCCGGCCAGAGGCCGGGAGGAGCGCCGGGCGGGAGAACCCCAGCCGGAAGCCGGGAGGAGCGCCGGAGGCAGGCCGGGTCCGAGATCAGCCGGGTCCGAGATCAGCCGGGTCCGAGTTCAGCCGGGTCCGAGATCAGCCGGGTCCGAGATCAGCCGGGTCCGAGATCAGCCGGGTCCGAGTTCAGCCGGGTCCGAGTTCAGCGGGTCCGAGTTCAGCCGGGTCCGAGATCAGCCGGGTCCGAGTTCAGCTGGGTCCGAGTTCAGCCGGGTCCCTTGGGGGCCTCTTGGGCCTCTTGGGGCCACTAGAGGGCCTCTTGGGGGTCTCTTGGGAGCCTCTTGGGGCTTCTTGGGGGCCTCTTCTGCGCCCCTTGGGGCCTCTTGGAGGCCTCCTCGGAGCCTCTTGGTGCGGGAGGGGTGGTACTCGAGTTCGGAACCCCCTCGGAGGCCACGATCCTTGTGAGGGGTGTCAAAAAACGCATCCGCCGGAAACTCGCACCCCCCCCCCACCCCCCCTTCCCCGGCAGAGCCACCCCGGCAACCCCCCCAGAGGCTGAGGCTCAGCCTCGAGGCTGTAGCTGAGACTCCTTGAAACTTACACGCCGGATCGGCGGATTTAAGGACGGGTGTTCAGCTTTACCAACCGCGCAGTGTTAGCGTTGGTTCATGCGTGCCCCATCTGGCCTCGATCTCCTGGGGGAACGCCCAAATCGAGAGGCAGTTGTTTCTGCCCAGGCTCTCAAGTGGCCGATGTCGGTCATGCGGTCTTCGGACTGGTTTGACCTTGGCCAGTTTCAAGGGCCGAGGGTTCCGTCGCTGTTCGCCACCGCCGCTGCTGCCGCCATGCGCACTGCTTTCATCGCGCTCCCAGGTTGGCCGCAGACGATTCGGATGCTGAAAGGAGGGCTCCACCGGCACTGCCCGGCGACGCTCTGGGGCTCTCCCGACTGGCCCCTGCTTTCTGCTACTCCCTCCCTCTCGTCTCCTTCCTTGCTAATGCTGCCCATGGGTTTCCCGAGGACCGTCGCCTGCGGGCGGGCGGGGGGGGGGGTGCGCTTGAGCGGTCTCGAGAGGGCTCGTCAGATCTTCGACCCAAGTGGCAGCGTGTTTCTCAAGGAATCCAGTCTCGCTTCTTCGGCCTGCCATTCGAGGCCCTTCCGGAGCAGAGATCGAGGAGGTGGTTCTTGCCTTCGCTTGTGAGCGGGGGGGTGGGCCGGGGCTCTTCGCAGGCGGCCGTGCCCTCTCTCCCTCCTCCTTGGCTTCCGATCTTCCTCGCGGCCTGGCTCGGAGTTTGCATCACAGGAGAGAGGATGCAGCGCGTGCAAGATTGTATCCTCGGATGCGAATCGAGAGGCTCAGTCTCTCACTCGATATGCGACTGTAATCGGCTCCGCTTCCATCCCCTCCTCCTCCTCCTCCTCCTCCTCCTCCTCCTCCTCCTCCTCCTCCTCCCCCATTGCCCTTCGTCATCGCCGACGTCGTGCGCTGCTCGTGGGGCCGCAAGAGCCGTGGCTGTTCGCCCCGCCCGGCCAGGTGACGCTGCCGGGGCCGCTAGCGGTGGGCGGTCGCCGGGGCCGCAAGCGACCATCCCAGCCAAGCAGGAGGGAGGAGGATGGAAGGAAGAGGGGTCATGGGGAAGGAGGGAGAAAGGAGGAAGGAGGGAGGAGGAATGAGGAAGGAGGAAGAAGGAAGGAGGAAGGAGGAAGGAGGAAGGAAGAAGCAGGAAGGAGGAAGGAGGAAGTAGGAGGAGGAGGAGGAGGAAAATGAAGATGATGATGACGAGGAGGAGGAGGAAGATGAGGATGATGATGATGATGATGAGGAGGAGGAGGAAGAATAGGGCGAGGAGGGCTAGGAGGCGGAGCCTGAAGGCTGAAGGCGTGAAATCGAGCTCGGATGCCAAGCTACGCCGCACAGGGCGGCCCCTGAAACGCGGAACCGATAGTTACGACATGCCTGGCCCATTGGGCCCGGCCTCGGGCCAGCGTGTCACCGAGGGGCACCACAGCACTACCCGACGGGCAGTCCAAGCCTTAGGGTAGAGGGAGGAGGAGGATGAGGAGGAGGAGGAGGAGGAGGAGGAGGAGGAGGCGAAGGAGGAGGAGGAGGGAGGAGGAGGAGGAGGAGGAGGAGGAGGTGAAGGATGAGGAGGAGGAGGCGGAGGAGAGGAGGAGAAGGATGAGGAGGCGGAGGCGGCGGAGGAGGCGGAGGAGGAGGAGGAGGAGGAGGAGGAGGAGGAGGCGGAGGAGGAGGAGGAGGAGGAGGAGGAGCATTTCGAGGAGGGTGAGGTTGTTTGTTTTTCACGGCCCCATGGGGCCAGGCAGGGCCCCCCTGGAGGTAGACGGCGGCCAAACATTTTCCGTCGTAGCCTTTTCCTGACGCAAGGGGGGGGGGGGGAAAACGGGGGAACAAGCAACGGCATGAGCAGGACAAGTCGGAGGTCTGTGCGGATGGCTCGGATGGGCGCTGGGCCCCTCTCTCTGGCGCGTGGGGCGCGCCAGGGGCGGCGCCAGAGGCACCGCCCGGGGGGGGGGGGGCCCTGCGCCGGTGAGAGGAACCCGCGCGGACCGCCGAATTTTTGCGTTCATGCCCTTGTCAGTTTCCCTGCAAAAGCTCCCGCACGCAGTGTGGCAGGCCTCTGCTCACGAGGGAAGAACACGCAGACACAAGTCATCGTCGAGTCCCCAGAAGATATCGGAAACCATGGGAAGTGGGGGGGAAGACAAACACCCAGGAAGTTCTGGGAAAATGGGTGTAATCTTGTTATTTGTGTGTATTTGTTCGTGTGCCCCAGGGCCCCCTCATCTGCCCGCGCCGCCCGCGGGGGCCCACCCCCATCGGGAGAGGCTGCTCGTCGGGGATGCTCTCCGTGGAGCCGGGGGCGGCGCTGCCCGTGGCGTACGAGGCCGCCGCGCCAGCCTGAGCCTAGGCTTTCGAGGCCTCCCAGATGGGGTCCGAGCAGATGCGGTCGGAGGATCGCGCCGCATCGCCGATGCGTCGGCCATGCGGCTGGATGTGGGGCCTGATTTCCTCCACGCCGACGTCGCTGGAGCGTCGCCCACGTCGCCGATGCATCCCCCATGCGTCCTTGATGCATCGGCGATGCATTGGCGATGCGGCGCGATCCTTCGACCCCATCTACCCGGACCCCATCTAGGAGGCCTCTAGACATGCTCGCGTCGTGGAGGATTCAGGACGGGAGGTTCTTCGTCGCGGTAGATCACCCCTTGTAAAGAGGGGTTCGGGTTGGTAAGCTGCCCCTGGGGAAAGAGTCGGGAACTCTGGGGCCGCGCCTGGGACTCCTCCCGACCGCAAGACCCCGACCCCTCTCAGAAGGCGCCGGCCTGACGTCTAAAGATCGCGGGCCCGCGCCTTCTACGAAGCAGCCTCCTTCTAAGAAGCCTCCTTCTAGATCGCGGCTACGACGCAGCCTCCTTCTAAGAAGCCTCCTCCCCTCCTCCCCCTACCCCTCTCTGTGTTTTTGGTTGGCTTGGGAGAGGGATTTCGATTGGAAGCGTATTTAGCCACGTTCTACTTCTGAGCGCTGCGGCGCTGTTCACCGACTCCACCACGGAGCACGCCTCTGCGCGACGCTGGAGTCCCTGCCCCCCTTCTGCGCGTGGCCGAACCCAGATCTCAGTCTATTGGATTTGTCCAATGCTGGCGTGGCTCCTCGAGCGCGGCCTCTGGGTGCTGCCATCGGTCGTCCACACGCAACTCAGACGTGTTCGCGTCGTGGACAACACAGGACGGGGAGGTTTCGGCTTCGGCTTCTGGGGGCTCTCACCGGGCCCCGGGGCCATCCAAAAATGGTTCAGGATGAAAAACAGGTCCCATGGAAGGGGTCGGGACTTGGTGGGCCGCGTGTTGAAACAATCAGGACGTCACATGTTCGGGAATGGATTTCGCCGCGCTTTGTCCCGCCTCCTGTTGTCTAGGCCTCCCAGAGGGGGTCCGAGCAACTGGGGTCGGAGGATCGCGCCGCAGCACCAATACATCGCCGATACGGCTCGGTGTGAAGCCCGATTTTCTCGACGCCGATGGCGCCGATGCATCGCCGCGGCGATGCGGCGCGATCCTCCGGCCCCATGAACTTCGACCCCATCTAGGAGGCTTCCTCTAGTTGCGAAAAACCGCGACCAGAGGCTTTTGGTAGTTTTCGGGCCCTTGAGTGCCCTCGCCGCCGGGCCCCAGGGCCGTCAGAGAACGACGCGGGGTAAAATGCCGGTCCCGGTGAAGTGGTCGAGACCTCCAGGGGTCGACGATGTGAACACAAATCACAGCCTCGGAGATCTGGGGTCCCCGCATGGATCTCGTCGCGTGTTCCTGCGCAGTAGGCGCCACGGATAGGACATCTTGCTGCAAGAACTCTTGGGGCACAGTCTCCGTCGAGATTTGAGCAGCCTCGGATGCCCCAGGGCCCCCCCTGAGCCCGCAGGGTTAAGTCGGGCGTGTCCCTCTACAGGTGGAACATTAAAAAAAAGGTCAGGTCAGAGAACGTTTTTTGTTTGTTTTGTTTTTTGTTTATATGTATATGTATATATATATATATAGAAATAAAGTACAACCATGTTTGAGTATTTTGGGGGTACTTATTGAGTTTTTGTTGGCACAAAATCCCCCTGGGGGGGGACAGGCCCGACGTAACCCCAGGGCCATCGGGGGGAGCGGAGCTTCCGTGGGGCACCTGCCGGCAGGACGATTCTCTTACCTGGCGGGTCCTTTGTCCGGGAGATGGCCGAGCTTTCGGTCCACGTTGTGTGGTCGGCGCGCCACGGGCGCTCTCGCCGGTGCCCCGGCCAGCTCTGAGGGCCCCCCCCCGGGAGGGGCCCGAACGCCCTCGTGGTCCCCAGCTCCGTCCCCGCGGACAGCGCCGGCGTCATCGAGCGACCTTTCATCCGATGCTTCTGTGCAGTGCCATTTCGGCTGAAGAGCCCCTGGAGGGCGAAAGCTACCTGCGCTTGGCACACACAACACATCAGCATCCGAGCAGGCTTGATAGTCCTTTCGATCGGGGGGTCCCCAGCTCCGTCCCCAGCTCCGTCCGACACGTCGATTAAGGAATTAGCCGTTTTCTGTTCGCGAGAGGGCGTCGCGGCCGTCATTTTTGCGGGTCCAGGTTCGTCGGTTTCGGGCCCAGGCCGTTTTCACTAGGGGGAGGTCTACTAAAGGGAGGTTTGTCCACCGCCGATCCGTCCCCGCGAACAGCGCCGGCGTCAAGAACAGATGCCCGCTCGCAGATCTGTTTTTTTTGAGCTGGAGGTCGCTGCAGCTGTTCGCAGAGGTCGGCAGGCCGAGCGCGAGCGGAGCGGTGCATCACTCCGACTTGAGGCCGAGTGCACCCGGCTCGGGGCGGCTCTGTGTCGAGTTCCCGGGTCGATCTGGTGCGGCCCGATGCCTGCGCGCGTGCGCTGCTGTACATCCTGGCGCAGCCGATCCGATTCGAGTTTCGGCTCGGTGCCGATGTTGCCCAATTCGGTGCACGCTCCGACCCGATCCGATTTTTTCGGCTCGATGCTCGTCGAGAATAAAAGGACCCCCAACCCTAGCAACAGAGTGAAGACGTGGCCTCACTCAGGTCCCCGTCTTTGTGCATTCTGGATCATAGAGCTGGGCGGCCCGATCTGAGACGCCTGCAGGCAAGACCACCCCTCCCCAATGTGTTTTTTGCCCTCCTGACTTAGGCCCCCTCCAAAGGGTTAGGGGCTCCTTTGTGGTTGATCAGATACTCCAGATTTCGTAATGGTCTCATTTCGGGGGGGGTCTCTTCCAGGCTATCTTGGAGGGCCTGGGGGGGTCTGGGGACGATGTTTTGGAGGGTTCTCCCACGGGGGGGTCTAAAACTTCTCGTCTGGGAGGGTTGAGACCCCCTCCCTTTTATTACGAAATCTGGAGTGCTGTTTGCTCCTGCCAGCCGCCGCCAGGGCGCCGCGGAGCCCTCGACAGTGGGGCCGCAAAAAACGTCTGCGACGGGGTGCGCGCTGCGCCTCGGCGCGGCACAGGCGGCCCGCGCGCGGGCGTGCTCCGAGCTCGAGGGCGCCGCGTTGTTTGCACCGAAGCTCGAAGTTCGAAGCTCCTGGAATCAGGAGTTCAGGCTGAACTCCTGATTTCAGGAGCTCGCGAAATCGAACTCCTGAAATCAGGGTTCAGGCTGAACCCTGACTTCAGGGGGTTCCGAACCCCCCCCCGATCTCGGACTTGTCATTTGCCTGGAAGGGGCCGATGCGGGACGCTCTGCGCTGCCGGGAAGCCGCGCTCGCCTGGGGTGGTGAACCGACGCCCGAGGTCGCCGCGACATGGGGCCCAGGCCCCCTCGGGTCATGAAAACATCGTCACGGGCAGCCCTTTTCACAATCTTCGGCCTCCGGGAGCCCTCGCTGGCCCTCGGGACCATCTGAAAACGACTCGGGATTCAAAGTCCGGTCCCGGGGGTACACGTCATGAGAAGTGCATGACGTCGGGGGTCTGGGAACGTCACCGCGACATGGGATAGACCTGTCGTACCGTCGGACCGAGGTATAAGATCGAGGTCGGTCTGGGGAGGGCAGCCCCCCAGTGTTCTTCGTTTTTGTCGGATGCTCTCGTGCATCCTGGGGGAGACCAGCCTCGAGCGTTCTTTAGTTTGGCCGGCGGAGGGTCTCCTGTTCCTGGGGGGCGTTCTTCTGCCTTGGGTCTGGCCGTATTGGACAGCCGCGCTCACCTGGGGTGATAAGCCAACGCCCAAGGCCGCCGCGACGTGGGATGTACCTGCCGTAATCGTTTGCGCGTTGCTGGCCTCTCGGGGCAGCTCCTGTGCCCCGTGAGCCGTCGAAGAGCAACCCGAGATGACAGACTCGGCCCCGGGGAGGTCGAGAGTCCTCGAGAGCAAAAGCACCCCTGACCCCAACGACACAACGAAGACGCAGCCTGAACCAGGTCCCCGTGCTTGCATCAGGGATGATACATCTGGGCTGCTCAGTTTGATACACCTGCAGGAACGCCCTCGTGTCCGAAGGATTGCAAGAAAAAACCAAGGATTGCAACAAAAAACAAAAAAAAACCTTCGAAGGATGGCAAACGAAAAACAAAACAAACGATGGATTGCAATCCTTCGATGTTCTGGGCCTATTCGCTCAGGTCCGCTCTCGAAGCGTTCGGGGGGTCCTCGAGCTGCGAGCCGGAGAGCCCTGAGTGGCCCACGTCTCGAGAAGAGTACCGGCCAGATCACACGGGTGGCCTCCTCCTCCTCCTCCTCTTCCTCCTCCTCCTCCTCCTTCTCCTCCTCCTCCTCCTCCTTCTCCTCCTCCTCCTCCTCCTCCGACTCCTCCTCCGACTCCTCCGACTCCTCCTCCTCCTCTTCCTCCTCCTCCTCCTCCTCCGACTCCTTCGACTCCTCCGACTCCTCCGACTCCTCCGACTACGAATGACCTGGCACCGCTCGGACGTGTGTATCTGTTTCTCGGCGAGGACCCCTGAGGACCATCCTGGACCATCGAGCAGCAAAAGCACGCACGAAACCGAAGAATGCACGGGAAAAATGGACGTCCGAGAGACGGCAAGATGATGTCCCAACCCTATTTTCGCCTGGACCACCAGAAAGACTTTCGAGCACCAGGAAGTACTGGAATTGCAGGGTTTTCACGTGTCTGGCCTTGGGAGGCGATACTCGTTCGACACTGCTCCAGCGTGTCGGACATACACCGTTTCTCTATTTTTCGGGGTGCACGGAATTAGTTTTGGGATGTGTGGCCCTTGCGTGTGATGGAAGCAACGTAATGCAAGGCAGACATCCGGTGCTTTTGTACGGTCAGGAATTTGGGCTTAGCGTGTCGCTCCGCCGGTTCTATGGCTTGGCTCGCACGCTTCCGCGCGACACGCTATCCATGTCCCGGTCTCCAGGCGTCAACGTCCCGAGCTTTTCCCGACCTCCCTCCCCGCGGAGCGGAGCGACAGGCTATCCGCTCGCAAGGCATACATACCGTGTCGCCGGGGCCGCCGCCGCGACACGCTATCCACAAGTTCCTCACCATACTTCTTCAAGCTTCGCGTATCCCCACCAGCACGTTCAGAAACGTTGCCCATGAGAGCTGACGGATAAGGGACGAAGAAACACATATAGTAAAACAAAGCGGGTAACCAGGATGAAGATAGAAATCTCTGGGAGCAAGGGGGTGGCCTTGGAGGGTCTCTTCGGGCAATTCCTGGGGCTCGCGGGGGGGCGAGGGGAGGGGGAGGATGAGGAGGAGCAGGAGGAGGAGGAGGAGGAGGAGGAGGAGGAGGAGGGGGGAGGAGGAGGTGGATGAGGAGGCGGAGAGGAGGAGGAGGAGGAGGAGGAGGAGGAGGAGGAGGAGGAGGAGGCCTGGCCCGTTCTCTCCCAGGCGCGCCGTCGCCTCCCACTCAGGGCCATATGTTCGTCGCTCGTTGGTTGGGGATCTGGTCTGTCATGGAGAAACTGGAGAAACATGAGGAAGAGGAGGAGGAGGAGGAGGAGGAGGAGGAGGAGGAGGAGGAGGAGGAGGAGGAGGAGGAGGACGAGGAGGCGGAGGAGGACGAGGAGGAGGAGGAGGAGGAGGAGGAGGAGGAGGAGGAGGAGGAGGAGGCAAACCGCCTCTTGGGGCCCTCTTGGGGCCTTCTTGGGGCCCTCTTGGGGCCTTCTTGGGTCTCTCTTGGGGCCTTCTTCGGAGCCCTTTAAGGCCTCTTGGGGCCATCTTGTAGGGCGTCGATCAGCGGGGGGGGGTCCCCGATTTCCCTCCCCTCCTGGCGCCATCACAGTCGTTTTTTTCGGGCTCTCTTGGGCCGCTCTTGGGCGCTCTTGGGGTCGTCTGGGGCGCCTCTTCGGCCCCTCTTGGGCCTCTCTTGGGCTATCTTGGGTCCATCTTGAGGCCTGAAAAGCGCATTGGAAGTGAAAAGGCGAGAAGGCACGCATCATTGGTTTTCCTTAGGTGCAGCCTGGTGAACACGCCGGGACGAGCCCACAGGAGCGGAGCGTCCTCCTCCCGTCAATTTTTCTGGCGGCGCGCACGGTGGGGTGGCGCGAGGAGGGGCTCCCGAGGGGGCTCCGAGAGCTCGTGGGATCGTCTTGTGGCCCTCGTCGGGCCTCTTGGAGGTACAGTCGGACCGAGGTCTAAGATCGAGGTGGCTTCGGGGAGGGTGCCTTAATATTCTTCGTGCTTGTTGGATGTTGTTGTGCACCCTGGGGAGGGTACCCTTAATAAAGTTCTTCTTGGTTTGACCGACGGAGGGTCTCATGTTCTTCCTTGAGGGATGTTGAATTGGCCTAGGCCGGACTGTATGTCGGAAGCTATCGTGGACTATCGTCTGCTATCTTTAGCCGCCTCGGAGGTCATCTCGGAGCATCGGAGACCCTGCTGGAGCCATCTCGGGCGGAGAATGACCCTCTGACACAGTGCGGCTCCTGCCAAAAGGACCCTCTGGCACATCGTGACCTGAGGGAGTGGAGGGGGAGGGCACCCCTCCCCGAGGGGAAGAGGGTTTTGGGTGAGGAAAGAAGGATACCGCACGACCACCTTAGCCCAAAGGGCTGGTGGGATTCAGCTTTCGCCGCGGTGTCGACGCCGAGGGTTCTGGTCGTGGATGTTTCGCGGTGCCGTGCGCTTCTTTCCCTGGCCGCGCAGGGCGCGGGTGCGTGCCTTGGATGAGCCTCGTGGGAGGGGGCGAAGGCCAGGGCCCACTCCGACCCGATCGGTCCGGCCCGACGCCCGTTCCGGACTCCGACGAGCCCATGCGGCCCGGTGCCTGCGTGGCGCTGCTGTGCATCCTGGCGCGGCCGGTCCGATGCGGATGCGCTTTCGACTCCGTGCCGATGCGGTCCGATCCGACGCACGTCCCGAGCCCGATTCGATGTCTCGATTCGAGATGTGCGGAGCCCGGGGTGCGCCGCAGAGGAGACCGTGAGTGGGGGGGCGACGGGTGGGGGAGAGGGAGCTCCCCAGGCTCCTGGGCGCCGAACCAAAATGTCGACGCGCGTCTCTTCGCAGCATGGGCCTCCGAGGGCTGTTTTCGGGTCCCGGGCCTCGAGGGAACGGCCCGAGGTGAAAAACGTGTCTTGAGAGGAGGATGGGGAGGAGGAGGAGGCGGAGGAGGAGAAGAACGAGGCGGAGGAGGAGGAGGAGGACCAGTGTAGACCCAAGAAGCATCAAAGATGTGGCAACCAACCCTCCCTCCAAGTTCCTTGTTCGTAGGTCCCTAACATATTCATTTTCATTGCGGGAAGTCCCCCATTGGAGGACAACCGTCTGATAATCCTTCATCGTTCCAAACCGCCAGTTTTGAAATTTAAGCGCCGCGAGTCGGCATGACTGTTGCGTCCTGACAATCCTAAATCGCACCTGAATGCCATTCTTGGGGCGTCAACACCGAGAATATATGATCCTGTTGCGTCCTGACAGTAGTAGGTCGTGCCATAACACCATTCCTGGGATTTCAACCATACGAATCCTGCAAACTTCTGCCAACGTTTAACACGAATGTGCGCGCCGCTAAGGCGAGAGCCACATATTGTAAAGGAACCGCCCTCCATCCCTGAAGGTGTTGCAGGCGTTTAAGGCGAATGTGCGCAGCGCTAAGGCCAGAGCCACACTTTTGAAACTGCTGCAATCTTTGAAGGCGAGTGTGTGCGGCGCTAAGGCGAGAGAGTCACATTTTGAAAGCGACGAAAGGTAAGACGAAGGTACGCGGCGCAAAGGCGAGGGCCACATTTAGAAAACGACCCGCCCTCCATCCTTCAAACTGTTGAACAGTTCAAGCTTCAGGATCTAAACATGGTGAGGAAGTCTCAGGCGAAACGCCCGGCCCGCCCTACTGACACGTCATCGGGTGCGGCATGGAGGAGGAGGGAGGAGGAGGAGGAGGAGCAGGAGGAGCAGGAGGAGGAGGAGAGGAGGAGGGAGGAGGAGGAGGAGGAGGAGGAGGAGGAGGAGGAGGGAGGATGGGGAGGAGGTGGGAGGAGGAGGAGGAGGATGGAGGAGGAGGAGGAGGAGGAGGAGGAGGAGGAGGAGGAGGAGGAGTGCCGTAGCAGTTTTGGCTCATCTACCATCTCGTCTCAGGCCAGTCAGGTTGGAACGACCTAGCCGCCTGCGCCGTAATGCCCCGGGGCTGAACCAGAAAAGGCTCTGCTTACTTGAGCGCCGAGGTCGAGGTTACAGTTCTCGTCTTCGGTGAGCGCCAGGCAAATTCGCTACGGAGAGGTATCGCTGGTGCACTTGCTGTGCGTGGCCTCTGCTGCTCACCATGGTCGGGGCACGCAGGTGTCATTGTCATCTATTTGGGCGCCTTGCCCTCTGTCATCTTGTTCCCCCATCGAACGGGGCAGACCATGGGTTGGTGGTTGGATGGGTGGTTATTCGCCAAGTATGACGTACTGGATTTGCGTTCCTGGTGCTCGCTCGGGCCTGACTCTTGGATTCTACGAAGGTGGAGTTTGGCTTTTGGGGTAGTATGTGGCCGCAGCGTCGTCGGCGCCCGCGGGTCACTTGTTCCCAGGCTGATGTGTGTGTGTGTGGCTTCCTGGTGCCAATCCACAGCTCAGCTCCGCCGTCACGGGTTCCCAGCGTGTCGGTGGAGTTCTTCTTGAGGCTTGCCATTGGTGGGCTGCCACTTACCTCAAGCTCATCAGCATGTGATTCTGCAGGAGGCTGTGGCCCTCGGGTGTCAATGGCGTAGTGTGCTGGTATAGTCGGCGGCGGTTCTTCATCAACTGGCGCGTGGGCCGCGTCTTCTTCCTTGTTCTGTTGGCGTCGGAGCAGCTGTTTCGCGGCGGCTTGGCGTTTTCAACATGTGATACTCGTATTGTATGTGGCTGGCTTGGCCGAGTGCCCGAAGGCGCAGCTTCCTGGTATCAATGTCGTGGAGCCAGTTTGGTTTGCGTTCGGCTTCTTCGTGTACCTACTGGTGCATGAGCTTCGTTTTCCTGGAGCCTGAGGGGAGGTGCGGTCTGCTTGGCCTATCGTTTCCAAATGCATTGAAGCATTCAAGGTGGCGGAGGAGGAGGAGGCGGAGGAGGAGGAGGAGGCGGAGGAGGAGGAGGCGGAGGAGGAGGGCGGCGCTCGGAATACCGTGCTCGTGCAGCGGGCACCGCGCATTCCGAGCGCCGTGACAGGCTCGGCCTCGGGGCCAGGCACCTCTCCTCGACACGAGCTGCGGCAGCCCGCGCAAGGGGCGCACCGGTGCCCAGGGCTCACGGGGCGCGAGCCTCTCGTGTGCGGCCCGCAGGCTGCAGCGGTGCCGCTTGCTCCCCACCAATCCCCGCCTCTCCCCGCACCCGCAGGGCTCATTTCGATTCCTCCGATTCGATTCGATTCGATTTCGGTGGCCTCCGATTCCGATTCGATTCGACGTCGGATTCCGATTCGGGCTCCGATGTCTCAAAGGAGGCCTGCTAGCCGGCCGATTTCGGCCGATTCGATTTTTCTCGACTCGGGTGCCGATTTCCCCCGATCCGATTTAATTCGATTGCCGATCCGACTTCTCGATTCGATTCTGGGCTCTCCTGCACCCGTGCCCCTCTGCATCGACTCGAGGTTTGAGGTTTTCCGACGTCGTCGTCGGTTACAAGCGCTTTCCCAGCCTCGGGATGCCTTCAGCGGCTGTGCCTCGCTGGGAGCGTGCCGGGTGTGCCTGGATCGACCCGAACGACCCCCAATGGCTGAGAGGCCCGCGAGGGTCACCGTGTCCCAGGGGTTCAGAACAGTGGCATCCAGTTCTACGCGGGGGAGCACGCAAGGGGGCGAGGCTGAGAGGGGTGCCTACCAGCACAAACAATATCGTGATGGCGAAGAGGAGGGAGCTATCAGCCATCTCCACCAAATTCGCCAGTTGATAGTCTGATTTCTTGTGCGATACTTTCTTATGCCAGTGCTGGGCTGTACCGCACCTCTGACCAGGGCAGCTTGGCGGCACCGAGCACACGGGTTGCCTCATCTACCTCCGTTCTTAGACACCTCAGCTCAAGTCGCCTCAGCTCGCCCAGGGACCACAGCCAGTGCGCGCCATCAGCACACAGCGCCATGGCCCCGAAGAAGGCGGCGCCGAAGAAGGCGGCAGCGGCTGAAGCGCCGAAAGGCTACGACTATTCTGGCCTCGAGCCTGGGATGAGGGTCTTGGTCGAGTACGAGGAAAGATGGTACAGCTGCACGGTCACCACGGTCTCCAAGGCCAAGGGCAAGGCTAAAGCCCCTGTCCAAGTGTCCTACGTCGGCCACGAAGGATTCGACGAGTGGGTCTCTGGAGACAGGATCCGCTCGAAGGCGCTGAAGTCCGTCGGGGCCGAGGCGCCCAAGGCCGCGGCCAAGGGCAAGGCGGCGCCGGCGGAGAAGGCCTCGGTGCCCGCGGCTGCCACTGCCACGAAGCTCTTCGACTACTCTGGCCTCGAGCCAGGGATGCGGGTGCAGGCAGAGTTCGAAGGCAAGTGGTATGCTGCCGAGGTGCTCTCGGTCTCGAAGGCCAAGGCGAAGGCCAAAGCTCCGGTCAAGGTGTCGTTCGCGGGCCATGAGGGCATGGATGAGTGGGTCGCGGGAGACAGGCTCCGGTCGAAGGCACTTATCCAGCTGCCCGCGGCAAGTCCTGCCACCGTGCCAGCCTAGCATTGTCGGTGGCAGCTGCTCAAATCGATGAGGGTGCCGACGACGAGGATACGGATGAGCGGATGAAGATACAGATGATGATGATGCTGATGATGATGATGGTGATGATGATGATGAGGATGATGCTGATCAGGAAGATGCTGCTGCTGATGATGAGCATGACGATAACTATGATGATGACGATGAAGCTGACGATAATGCTGATGCACCGGATGATATTATGATGATTTTGATTGTGATGATGATGTTGATGATGACAATGATGTTGCTGATGACGCAGATGCTGGTAATGATCACGATGATGCTGACGATGATGATGAAGATGATGATACTTTTAATACATGTGATGATGGTGCTGGCGATGATGATGATGATGATGATGATGATGATGATGATGATGATGATGATGCTGATGCTGATGACGATGATGATGATGATGATGATGATGATGATGATGAGATGATGATGATGATGATGATGATGATGATGATGATGATGATGATGATGATTATGATGATGATGATGATGATGATGATGATGATTATGAGGCTGATGATGATGACGATGATGCTGACGAGGATGATGATGATGACGATTACGATGTTGATGATGATGACGATGATGACAATGCTGCTGCTGATGATTACGATGATCATGATTCCGATATGCTGAAGATGACGGTGACGATCATGCTGCTGATGATGGTGATGATGACTATGAAGGGATGAGGGTGAGGAGGAGGAGGAGGATTATTCTTGCTGACGGGTGGGACGAACAGCATGATGATGATGGCGGTGGTGATGATGAGGAGGAGGACGAGCACGAGGATGCTGATGGATGGTGGTGTTGATGATGGTGGAGGCAAAGACGATATCGATGACGATGACGATGGTGATGATGACGTTGACGATGGCGAAGGTGATGGTGGTGATGATCATCATGATGACGACGATGGTGGTGATGATGATGATGATGCTGCGGCTGATGATGACGACGATGATAATGATTTTTGTTTTTGTTTGTATTGGTGATTCTGATGGCAATGATGACGATGATTCTGATGACGATGCTGTCGACGATGATAATGATAATGATGAAGATGCTGATGATGCCGATGATGATGCTGATGCTGGTGATGATTGCGATGATGCTGACGATGATGATGACGATGATGATGATGATGATGATGAAGATGATGATGATGATGATGATGATTATGATGATGATGATGATGATGATGATGATGATGATGATGATGATGATCAGGCTGTCGACGACGGCGATAACGGCGACCACGACGTTGATGATGACGATGCTGATGACGGCGATGACAATGATGATGATGTTAATGCTTATGCTGATGACGATGATGCTGACGCTGACGATGATGATGATGATGGTGGTGATGATGGTGGTGATGAGGATGAGGATGAGGATGAGGATGAGGATGAGGATCAGATGCATGATGGTGATGATGATGCTGCTGGTATTGATGATGATGCTGATGCTGATGATGCTGATGCTGATGATGCTGATTATGATCATGATGCTGGTGATGATGATGATGATGATGCTGCTGCTGATGATAACGATGGCGACGATTACGCTGATGATGCTGTTGATGATGATGCTGATGATGATGCTGATGATGATGATGATGCGGCTGATGATGATGATGATAATGATGATGATGCTGATGATGCTGATGATGATGACGATGATGATGATGATGATGATGATGATGATGATGAGGAGGAGGAGGAGGAGGAGGAGGAGGTGGAGGAGGAGGAGGAGGAGGATGATGCTGCTGATGATGATGATGATGATGATGATGATTATGATGATGATTACGACGACGACGATGAGTCGGAAGATGAGAAGGAAGAGGAGGATGAGGAGCAGGAGGAGGAGGAGGAGGAGGAGGAGGAGGAGGAGAAGGAGGAGCTAAGGCAGTCTTGGGGATTCCCTTGGGGCCCTCTTGGCCATCCATGGGCTCTCTTGGGCCCTTCGTGGCCGTCTGGGGTTCTCTCGGGGCCGTCGCGAGGATGTCTTGGGCCGTACAGGGGTCCTCTTTGGCCGTCTTGGGTCTTTGCGGATACCCTTCTGGGTCAGCCTGTGGCCATCCGAGGGCTGTCCAAGGACCCCGTTGGGTTATCTTGTTGCCGTCTTGGAGGCCTCTTTGGTCATCTGGGGACCCCCTTGGGCCATCGTGGTGCCCTGCTCAGGCCCTCGTGTGCCGTCTTGTGTTTGTGACGTCTCGAGCTGACGGAAGTTCGAAAAGGCGAGAATCCATGCATCCATTAAGCACACATTCTATGACTTTAGCCTCTTCGGGCCCTGCTGGAGGTGCTCTTGAAGCCCTCCTGGGCCGTCTTGGGGGCCTCTTGGGCAGTCTTGAGGCCATCTTGGGCCGTGTTAGAGCCCTCTTGGTGCCGTCTTGGAGCCATCGTGGACCACTTTGGCGGCTTCGTTGGCCTGCCTGGGTCGTCTCGGAAGCCAGGTTGTGCACACTGATCGCCGTGGAGAGCGCCAGGAAGACGTCGGGCCGCTCAGGGAGCCTCGAGGGGGGGGGGCCTGTGCGTGCTGGTGGACGTGACCCGAGGGGGGGATCCCTCTCACAAGTCCATAAGCCCTGCCAGACAGCACTCGGCATCCTGCCGCGCCTCAACGTGCCGGGGGGGCACGGTGGCGGATGGCTACCGCCCCCGTGAAGACTGCTCCGGCCAAGCCTGCCAAGGCCGAGCCCGCGACCAAGAGCGCAGCAAAGGCCGCGGCCAAGGGCAAGGCGGCGCCGGCGGAGAAGGCCTCGGTGCCCGCGGCTGCCACTGCCACGAAGCTCTTCGACTACTCTGGCCTCGAGCCAGGGATGCGGGTGCAGGCAGAGTTCGAAGGCAAGTGGTATGCTGCCGAGGTGCTCTCGGTCTCGAAGGCCAAGGCGAAGGCCAAGGCTCCGGTCAAGGTGTCGTTCGCGGGCCACGAGGGCATGGACGAGTGGGTCGCGGGAGACAGGCTCCGGTCGAAGGCACTCGTTGCTAAGGCCAAGGCCGAGCCCAAGGCCAAGGGGGAGCCCAAGGCCAAATCCAAGGACAAGGCCGAGCCCAAGGCCAAGGCCGAGCCTAAGGCAAAGTCCAAGGCCACTGCCGAGCCCACGGCCGATAAGAAACCTACCTATGATTATTCCGGCCTCGAGAAAGGGATGGCCTTGCAGGTGGAGTCAGATGGCGTTTGGTACGCTGGCGAGGTGATGACAGTGTCCAAGGCGAAGGCGAAGGTCAAGGCTCCTGTGCAAGTGTCCTTCAGGGGCTACGACGGCAGCGAGTGGGTCGCCGGAGACAGGCTTCGGTCCAAGGCGCTGGTGAAGGTCGTGGCGGCAGAGGTGGAGACCAAGTCGAAGAAGACGCCAGAAGCGAAGGCCAAGCCGAAGGCGAAGGAGGCGAAGGAGACGACGACGAAGCCGTCGAGGGAGCCCATGACCTTCACTTACTTCAACGTCTGGGCGAAGGGGCCCGCCATCGCCCTCGCCCTCAGCCACGCAGGCCGCACACGAAACCC
>CAUYUJ010016272.1:225092-246702 GCA_963575745.1 Prorocentrum cordatum
GCTTTCCCTCCTCCTCCTCCTCCTCCTCCCCCTCCTCCTCCCCCTCGTCCTCCTCCTCCTCCTTCTCCTCCTCCTCTTTCTCCTCCTTCTCCGTCCCCCTCCTCCTCCTCCTCCTCCTCCTCCTCCTCCTCCTCCTCCTCCTCCTCCTCCTCCTCCTCCTCCTCCTCCCCCTGCTCGGGTGTCTCCGAAGGTCTCAGGAGATTCCTAGCGGTCCCGAGAGCCTTGCGCAGATCCCCGCAGAGGTCTCCGAAGGCCGCCGGAGGCCTCGGGGGAGCCAGACAGAGGCAGCAACATTTCGATGCTCTGGCCGTCTTGGTCCTCCAAGGCCCCTCGAAGGGAGGCACTCGCCGTCACCGTGGCCGCCCTGGCCTCCGACTAGAAGCAGTGTGGCATGTTTCGTTGCGTTTGCCCTGCGGGGGCTCCAGGAGAAGAGCCGAGAGGAGCGATTCGAGACTGTCACAGACGACTCAGGCCGAGAAGCCAGCCCCCCCCCCCCCCTGGAAGGGACCCAGACCTCTGGGGGCCCCGCCCTGGAGCAGAAGCAGTGCACAGGATCGCTCGAGTAGGGGTTGCACTGCAGAGTTGATTTGCCCACCACAAAGTTGATTTTCTCATTGGAAACATGAAACAACGTTCGTACACTGCTCATAGAACTATAATTTCACGTTTTATGCATGGACTCGGCGAGAAAGTCCATTCTGGGGTAAATCAATTCTGTAGTCAATCCCCTACTCGAATCTTTGGGCTGTGACTGCACCCAGAGGTGCCAGGGGCTGGCACGTTCGGGCACGAGCTGGCCATCCTGAGCTACTTGGCGAAGATCTCCAAA
The DNA here is from genome assembly GCA_963575745.1 of Prorocentrum cordatum. Lineage (NCBI taxonomy): Eukaryota > Dinophyceae > Prorocentrales > Prorocentraceae > Prorocentrum > Prorocentrum cordatum. Next base: position 225,922 of record CAUYUJ010016272.1, read on the forward strand.
AAGGCGGGGGGCTTCACGACGAAGGACGGCGCGACCTGCCCTCGTGCCTCGCGTTCACTGCCCCCAAGATGGCCACGACGAATGGGTGGCCGAGGGAGAGGGGGTCCCGACGACGACGACGACGACGACGACGACGACGACGACGACGACGACGACGACGACGACGGCGGCGGCGGCGGCGACGGCGGCGGCGACGACGATGACGACGACGACCAGGTCGACGAGAGGGAAGCTCACAAGATCTTTGCTGTTCCCGAGCATGGTTTTTCAATCGTGGCGTTTCTCCTCGGTGTCGGCGTCTGGGGCCCGTGGTCGGGTCCAGGGCCGCCATCCGCAGCGGATCCAGGACGAAGAACTTCCCCTGGGGACGGCTCGGGTCCTCCAGCGAGGCCGCGGATGGGACAGACCGACCGTCGGACGCTCGGGTCTTCAGTCTCCCCAGGCCTGTCTGGGCAACGGGCGAGCAGGGCTGGTCTGGGGGGCAGCCCCGCGCGGGGTGGACGCGATCTGCCACATGCATGCAGCCAGCTTTTTTTTTTTTGTTTTTTTTTTTTTTTTTTTTCTCTTCGCTGGCCACGGAGATCCGCCGCGCCCCTCAGCGCCGTGAGCAGCAGGGCCAGAGCGGCCCGGAGGCGGACGGGGAGAGGCCGGCAGGGAGGGGACGGGGGCAAGGAGCTTGTTTTTTTTTAGACTCTGGCAAGTTTACTTGCATGGACGGGGGGGGGGCTGAGCCTGAAGCAAGCCGCAAACGACTTGCACGTTCGGAAATCACGCAAGTCGAAAGGCACTTGCACGCTAGTATTCGCTTGAAGAGGGGCGAGGGGGGGGGGGGGGGGGGGGGGGGGGGCGAACGCCATGCAAGTAAACTTGCCTGAATCCAAAAAAACAGGCTCAAGGGAGCTGGAGCGGAGGCTGCCATTGGCTGCAGCCCGCGGGCCGCTGGGCCCCTCGGCCACACCGCGAGGGCCGAGCGCAGCCCTGCCTCGAGCAGCGCCCGCTGCTCCCGTTCGCATCGGCACGGTCCTCCGACGCCGCCGGCTTCAGCGCCGCCGGTGGGCGCTCTCCTCGACGCACGTCCTCCTCCTCCTCCTCCTCCTCCTCCTCCTCCTTCTCCTCCTCCTCCTCCTCCTCCTCCTCCTCCTCCTCCTCCTCCTCGCTCACCCGCGGGGGGCGCAGAGAGGTTCGCGCTGCGCGCGCCGCGGCCTGGGGCCGGAGCGGCTGCCTTCCTGCGGGGGGGCGGCGCGGTGGCGCGTTGGCGTCGCGGGGCGCTGTGCGCGACGGCAGGTGGCCTTGACTCCGGGGGGGCTCGATCCGATTCTATGCCCTGCGTTCCGACGGTCCGATGCGGCCCAGCGCTTGCCTGTGGAGAGGTTGCACTCCCGGCGCTCCGACGATCGAGCCCGATTCCCCGATGGCATGCTGACTGGACGCGCAACGCGCCCTACTTTGTCCTCATCCGGCCCTCCTTTGAGGGAGTTGCCAGACGGGGCTAGGACGATAAGTCCGTTCCAGATCGTTCCGGAACGCTCTCAGAGCTTTCCGGAACGCTCTGAGAAGGCCGCGGCGCCCGAGACATCCTCCAGAGCCGGCAGATCTCAGAAATTCTCGATTTCTCCTCACCCGCTTTTATCCTCGTCCTGGCTTCGATTTAACCGGGTTGACCCAAAAGGGGGTCCAGCGACAAGGGGGTGGTGCAATAGATTTGATGCAATAGAATTTGTGGGGTTGCAATACATTTGGGGAGTACAATACATTCCAGGGCACAAATGTATTGCTGGATTTTCGCGTGCTATATATATATATATATATCGTAGTTGCAATCCAATGCAATACAATTCTCTGGCGCAGTACATTTGCAAGACACTTGCCCCAAATCTATTGCACACCCCCTTGCAGCTGGACCCCCTTTTGGGTCACCCAAATGTGAGTTCGGGGGAGAGTGAGTTGAGGGGGCCATACATCCAGCGCCTTGAATCAAATCGAGGGGGCCGGTCTGTCGCCCTCTGTAGCCCCTCCAGAGACTGGCTCTTCGGTCCCAGGGGCCCTCCACTAAATCGACGCGCTGGGTGCTTGGGCATGGGTAGGGATAGGCGAGGCAGTGATTCATCCACGCGCCGAGGGGGTTAGGGGGAGGGGGGGACGGCTTCTTAGAAGGCGCGGGCCTCGTCTATGGATGTAAGGCTGGCGCCGTCTAAGAGGCAGCCTCCTTCCAAGAAGCCTTCCCCCCCCCCTCTCTTCTACCCTCCTGTGCGTGCCGCCACGTGGTGGGCTGGGCGGGGTTGGCGGAGAAGAGAGGGGAGGTCTTTTTCTGGGGAGCTGGGGTTGTGGACGACTCAAAGGCGCGCGCCCGAAGGACCTCCCGAGGGGAGCGAACGATGGGCGGGCGCATGGGGCGCTGCGCAGCGTTGAAGCGAAGGGCGTGGAAGGTGCACTGGCAGCACTTGGTGACGGAGGGGGGGAGTGGGGAGGGGAGGGGAGGGAGGCAAGTTAGGTACGCTCGCATCATATCTGACGTCCTACCTCTCCCTCCCATTCCTTATCATTGCGTAGATACCCTCTTTATTCGCACGGTCGGATGTCGAGCAGAGCAATGATCGCGAGAGGGTACGCGATGCATGGTAGAGCACGGCATGGCATGGCGTAGAAGAGCACGGCAGAGCGTAGCATGCCATGGCATGGCGTCGGGAGGGGAGGGAGGGAACGGAGGGGAAGCAGACAGCTACGCACCAGCATGGTATAGCTGTATGACAGCCCCCCAGCTCCAGCCTGCAGGATGCCAGTTGCAATGTGCTCCACGACCACAGCAGTGGTCGCACGATGGAATGGCATGGTACTCGGGGATTGCCCGTTGTATGCACGACAGGCAAAGGTGCGACCTTGACGTATCTTCAGGCCACCACTAATGCCCATCGCTTCCAACGTTGGATCGAAAGGACGGGCACGAGGTAGGTTCGCCTAGGTGACGGGCGGGTGGGTGGGTCATTGCCACGTGGGCTTCGAGGTGACGCCCCAACTCGCAGCCTGAGACGGAGGTCGATGAAGAAGGGCAGGAAGAACAGTTAACCAATACAATATTTCCGTCACACAAGAATGGTTGCAACAACTCCCAGCAGTAGAATGGATGCAGTTCCATCCAGTAGCAGTGGACACAAGCAGCTGTATAGGCGCACATGCGAAACACTGGGTGCATGTGAGGAAATCGATAACAACACTTGCACTCTATGCTCTGGCTGCCAGCCTTCTCAACACTGTGCCCTCTTTCGCCACCAGGCAAAGTGCCCCCCCCCCCCCCCGAGCCGCGAAAAGGCGAAGGTCCTAATCCAAGACATCGCGAAGAAGCCCAGAGCTCACGACGGAGACGCCTCGAACCGATGCTACGCTTGAGGAGGCAGGGAACAGACCAGAACAGCAGCACGTAGGGAGGCGGCGCGGGTCCTCCTCCCCAGCAGTGCGCCGGGCTGGACACCTGACCAGCGTGGTGCGAAGCATGCTGGGGGTGACTGTGGGCAAGGGAGGGGCGAGACGGGGAGGGGGAGGGGAGGGGAGGGAGGGGGGGGGCACAAGTTAGGTGCGCTCGCGTCTACATCTGACATCCTACCCCTCCCACCCATCCCTTACCATGGCGCTGATTTTCTCTATCCGCGGACGCGTGTCGTAGCGGACCTGTGGCTCCACGCGCGCGTGCGTAACTAGTGGGTGGTGGTGCGCGTGCGTGCGTGCGTGCGTGTGTGCGTGGTTGTGGTTGTTTTGGTGGTGTTGTTGTATGTGTTGTGTGTGTGTGTGTGCTTTTGTGCGACGTGTGGCTGTTGCTGTGTGTGACGTGGTGTGGCGTCCTTGGTGTTTTGGTGGGTGGCCAGGTTGCGTACGTGGCGTGAAAGTGGCGGTGTGTGTGGTGGTGGTGGTGGTGGTGGTGGTGTGTTGTGTGTGTGTGTGTGTGTGTGTGGGTGGGGGGGTGGGGTGGATGGGTGGTGTGTGTGTGTGTGTGTGTGTGTGTGTGTGTGTGTGTGTGTGTGTGTGTGTGTGTGTGTGCGTGCGTGCGTGCGTGCGTGCGTGCGTGCGTGCGTGCGTGCGTGCGTGCGTGCGTGCGTGCGTGCGTGCGTGCGTGTGTGTCTGTGTGTGCGCGCGTGTGATGTGGTGTGACGCGGTGTAGCGTGGTGGTGGTGGGCGGGGTAGTGCGGTGGTGGTGGCGGTGCGCGGTGGTGTTGCGCGTGCGTGCGTGCGTGCGTTGGTGGGTGGAAGTGGCGGTGGGTGTGCGTGCGGCGGGGCGGGGCGTGGTGCGGCGCGGTGGTGGCGGGCGGATGGGCGCGCGAGAAAGAGGCCCGCGTGGGGGCGAGAACGCCATCCTGAACGACGGAGGCAAAACACCGATCCGAAAATGAGGCCCACGCTGCAGCGGGAGCACGATTCGGAACGATTCGGGAGCAGAAATGAGGTCGGCGCCTCAGCGAGAGCAGCATTTTGAAAAAACGCAGGCGAAAACCCAACTCCCGGGAATCCTGTGTGTAAAAAACAGTACGCGGGGGGGGGGTCTACTACTCCCAGCACGCCATCAGGGGAAGAGGGAGCGTAGTATTCATATTGAGTAATTGTAGAGAGGGAAGGAGGGGGCAGGAGGGGGAGGGAGGGAGAGAGCGAGGGAGAGAGTCCCCAGCACACGCGGGCCGGGCCAGCGGCCGCGCGGGGCCAGCGGCGTGCTGGGCGGCAGGGCGGGCGAGCGGGCGGGTGGGGCAGCCTGCTCGGCGCCGGCGCGGAGGGGATGGGGGAGACCCCGAGATCCGAATAGGGGGCCACATGCGAGCCCTACCCCTACCCCATTTTTCTTTCTGCGCCATTCCCGAGATCCGAACTGGCACAAAGACGTGGACATCGCAAGCCATCACGACCAGAGCCCCCGACCCCATTTCTCTTTCTGCGCCATTCCCCGGGGTCCTGGCGTTGCCATCTTTGTCGCGACGGGCACGTCGCCCGGCGTCGGGCCCTGGGGCCCTCACAGATCGATCCGGCTCGAAAAATGGTGCAGAAAACTGGGGTCTTGGGCTCTGGTCGTGATTTTTCACGATGTTTTTTTTCGCTACGTCGGATCTCAGGGTTCCTCGAACCAGATCGATCTGTGAGGGTCCCAGGTCCCGAACTCTGGCGAAGGCGCCCGTTGTGAAAAAAGATTGCAGCGCCAGGGTCTGAGGGGAGGTGATCGTTTTCTTTTTCATTGTTTTGCGGATCGCCGCGGGCCCTCGCACCCCCTCCTCCCCCCCCCCCACTGAATAGATCCTGGCTGTTTTTGGCGCCTGTTTCGAGCAGGTGGAATCTCCTCCATAATGGACGCCCTGTTCCAGACCATCGCACTAAGCAGGGATCCGGAGCCTCCTCCTCCTTCTCCTCCTCCTCGTCCTCCTCCTCTCCCTCCTCCTCCTCCTCCTCCTTCCTCTCCTCTCCTCCTCCTCCTCTTCCGCCTCCTCTCCTCATTCCTCCCCTCCTCCTCCTCCTCCTCCTCCTCCTCCCCCTCCTTCTTCTCCTCTCCTCCTCCTTCCTCCTCCCTCCTGCCCCTCCTCCTTCTCATCCTCCTCCTCCCCCTCCTCCCCCTCCTCCCCCTCCTCCTCCTCCTCCTCCTCCCCCTCCTCCTTTTCCTCCTCCTCCTCCTCCTTTTCCTCCTATGTCGAAACGCCGAATAAGAACACGTTCACCGTGGGGGGCCCCCCGGCGGAGGACTACATGATCTCCCAGCAGCTGGTCTCCGAGTCGGAGGAAGCCGGGCGGCGTGCGGCGGGGGACCGAACGGCAAGCCCTCGGCACTTGCCCCCAGGGGATCAAATGTCGTGGGTGGACAGACCTCCTACCCTGACACGTCGAGTAAGGAATTGGCCGTTCACCGCCGAAAAGAGTTCGGGGTTCTGGGGGGATGGTAATTGCAAAACGAGGGAAGGGCAGCGGGGTATATCTGCCTTCGAGCCCCCAGGGGGGGGCCTATAGCCGCTCCCTTCCATTCGGCGGCGAGCGAGGGGAGGAGGAGGAGGCGGAGGAGGAGGAGGAGGAGGAGAAGGAGGAGGAGGAGGAGGCGGAGGAGGCGGAGGAGGCGGAGGAGGCAGAGGAGGGGGAGGAGCGGAGGAGCGAGGCGGAGGAGGAGGAGGAGGAGGAGGAGTAGGAGGAGGAGGGCAGAGGAGGAGAAACCGACGAACACAACCAAGAGGAGGAGCGGCCTCGGGTCCCGAGGGGGATCCTCGTGACAGAACGGTGAAGAGGGGGGGGGCTTCACGATCCGGAGCATGCCGTTACCGCAGGGCGAGGCGTTGGGGGGGGCGCACCTATGGATGGGTCGGCATCGGAGCGCGCGGGGAGCGAGGAGGAGAGGGAGAGAGGAGGAGGAGGAGCGAGGAGGAGGAGGAGGAGGAGGAGGTAGGAGGGAGGAGGAGGAGGAGGAGGAGGAGGAGGAGGAGAGGAGGAGAGGAGGAGGGAGAGGAGGGAGGAGGAGGATGAGGAGGAGGAGGAGGAGGAGGAGGAGGAGGAGGAGGAGGAGGAGGAGGAGGAGGAGGAGGAGGAGGAGGAGGAGGAGGAGGAGGAGGAGAAGGAGGAGGAGGAGCAGGAGCAGGAGGCAGGAGGAGAGGAGGAGGAGGAGGAGGAAGGGAGGAGGAGGAGGAGGAGGAGGGGAGGAGGAGGATGGAGGAGGAGAGGGGACAGCTCGAGGTTCGAGGTTTTCTGTGCCTCCTCGTCGGTGCTCGTCGGCATCCAGCATCGGGAGGCCTGCCGCAGCTGCGCTCGCCGAGGGCCCTTCCGGGGGGTGCCCGAGGCGTCCCCTTAAGGGCCGCCGGAGGCCGAGCTAAGGATCCAGAACAACACTGGGCCGGCGCGCCAGCGGGGGAAAGCGAAAGGAGGAGGAGGGAGGGGAGGAGGGGAAGGATGGAGGAGGAGGAGGAGGAGGAGTGTGAGGAGGAGGCGGAGGAGGAGGAGGCGGAGGAGAGGAGGAGGAGGCGGAGGAGGAGGAGAGGAGGAGGGAGGAGGAGGAGGAGGAGGAGGAGGAGGGAGGGAGGGCTAGGGGCGGAGGAGGGGAGGGAGGAGGGAGGAGGGGAGGAGGAGCAGGAGGAGGAGGAGCAGGAGGAGGAGGAGGAGGAGGAGAAGGAGGAGAAGGAGAAGGCCCTCTCAGAAGGTGGTGGGGCTTCTCAGAGGCCCTCGTGCCCTCTGAGAAGTCTTCGGCGTCTGCGGGGGAGGCTCCAGGACACTTCCCGGAAGGCCGGCGAGGGCTTCCGAGCCCTCTGAGCAGGCCCGCCCCGTGTCACTTCACCCTGGGCTCGCCGCCGATGGATGGGGGGTCGCAGGGTCGCGTCGCATCGCCGATGCATCGGCGATGCGGCTCGATGTGGAGCTCGACTTTTTTCACGCCGACATGGCCGATGCATCGCCCCCATCGCCAGTGCATCGGCAATGCGGCGCGATCTTCCGACCTCATCTACCCCGACCCCGTCTAGGAGGCCTCGAAGAAAACAAGTAGATATGCACGTGAACTTCTGGAGGTCCGCGCGGATCTCTTGGGTCGGCGCTGGGGCTCCTGGCGGTGCCTCCGGCGCCGCCCCTGTCGCGCTCCGCTCGCCAGGGAGGGGGATCAGCGCCGGTCCAAGAACTCCGCGCGGACCTCCGACAGGTTATATGGAAGCCATTTTCGTCTTCTACAACCGACCTTCAGACCTGTCCTTGAGAGCGCTCCGACCTTTGGATCTCGAGGCGAACCCAGCTGTGACGACGAGGGCCCGCCAGGAGGCCCAGTAACCTGCAGGCTTCTGCGCGCCAGCAAGGAGATCTACGAGGCCCTGGTTCGGGTGCAGCCCACGAAGTTCAATAAGGACAAGCCGAAGGAGGCGTGCGACGAGTTCTGGACTGGTACCGAGGCCGAGCCGACCAAGCTCAGGCTTCAGCCGCTCAAGGTTTTCCTGGGGCTCTTGGAGAAGTTCCACGCAGGCGGGATGCTGCCGCGGCGCCCTCCTTCTCTTCAGGAGAGACACAACAACAATCTACTTGTACTGGTTTCCGTTCGTATGTTTCCAGGGTGTGCATGGCGCGCGCGTTCGCATCACGGAGCTGGCCTGGTCGACCAGGTTGCCGTATTCAGGTACGTGTTGGCGGCGAGCACAGGGGAAACTGAGAAGAGTCGGGCCTTCTTAGAAGGCTCCGAAGCCCCGCGACCTTTGATAAGTTTTCTAAGCCTTCCCCGAAAACACAAACCATTTCTCAGAAGGCTAGGGCGGTTCCTGAGAAGCCCCGCCGCCTTCTGAGAGGCCGTGTCCTTCTCACTTCCCCCTCTCGCTCGCCGCCGAACTTGGCTGGGAGCGCGCGTGTCTTCTGTGGGCTCTTCATCCCTCCCCTCCCTCCCTCCTTCCCCCGCCTGGCAGACAGACGAGGGACTTCCTGACAGGCAGCAGACGCCTAGGTCTGCTCCCCAGAGCGCCCGCCGCACACGTGCCAGGCGATGGCAGCCAAAGCTTTGAGCGGCTCTCTGCGACCTTCAGCCCAGGCGATGCTCTGGTGCAGATTTTTTTGGTCGTTCCGGACAGACAGCCATGCCGCTGGCGCGGACTTTTGAGAGCACTTTGGCATGATCTGTACACATCGTCGCGTCAAGCTTCCAGAAGCATCCGAAGCTGCTGGACCTGAAGTCCTGCCTCGAGATCTCAGTCCACCTGCTGGACTGGCCGAGTACACGGCTGCCCGGAAAGCGGCTGCCCGGAAAGCGGGCAGCAGAGGACGCGCTCCCTGAACGCCCTTGGCTTCATGTGCCCCGTGGACGGGCCAAGCGCCGCGCCTCGCTCGCTCCGATGTGCCTCGCGCGCCTCGCCTACACGAGCACGAGCGCCTCGCCGAATCTGCTGGCACAGTATCGCCGTCTCGCTCGCCGGCTCGCTCCCAGTGGGCGGGCCCCGCCACGCCATGCTGAACGCAGCAGTGTCCAAGGCGTGTGCGCCCTGCTGATGCAAAGGCTGCGCAGTGCCCGCCAGCCCCGAGTGCGACTGGCCAGGCGGGACGTGGCCTGGGCAGTGCGGGCGGGCCTTCGGTACCGCGCCTCACCGATCGCACTGTCGCGGATTCTGCGAACGCGTCTGCGCGTGGCCCGAGAAGGATGGTGGCAGGGGTGCTGCACGGGTTCCTGGTTGGTCTAGAACGCATGGGAACTGAGGGGTTGAGGGGGAGAGGGGGGGGGGAAAGCTAGGTGCGCTCGCGTCATATCTGACGTCCTACCCCTCCCTCCCATCCCTTACCATGGCGCTGATTTTCTCTATCCGCGGACGCGTGTCGTAGCGGACCTGTGGCTCCGCGCGCGCGTGCGTAGTGGGTGGTGGTGCACGTGCGTGCGTGCGTGCGTGTGTGCGTGGTTGTCGTGGTGGTGGTGGTGGTGGTAGTGGTGGTGGTGGTGGTGGTGGTGGTGATGGTGGTGGTGGTGTGTGTGGTGTGTGGTGCTGGTGGTGGTGGGTTGGTACTGGTGCTGTGGTGGTGGTGTGGGGTGGTGGTGGTGGTGTGGTGTGGTGGTGTGCTGGTGCTGGTGCTGGTGGGCTGGTGGTGGTGGTGTTGGTACTGTGCTGGTGCTGGTGGTGGTGGTGGTGGTGGTGGTGGTGGTGGTGGTGGTGGTGGTGGTGGTGGTGGTGGTGCGGCGCGGTGGTGGCGGGCGGATGGGCGCGCGAGAAAAAGGCCCGCGCTGGGGCGAGAACGCCATCCTGAACGACGGAGGCCAAACACCGATCCGAAAATGAGGCCCACGCTGCAGCGGGAGCACGATTCGGAACGATTCGGGAGCAGAAATGAGGCCGGCGCCTCAACGAGAGCAGCATTTTGGGAACAAATGACGCCGGCGCCTCAGCGAGAGTCGTTTCCCGGGATTTTCCGGGCATCCTGTGTGTAAAAAAACAATACGCGGAGGGTGCGCGGCTATCACCCGGACGCCATCAGGGGAAGAGGGAGAGTATATTCATATTGAGTAATTGTGGAGGCAGAGGAAGGGACCAGCGGCGAGCCCGTGGGGGAAGTGAGAAGGGGCGGGCCTTCTGAAGGCTCGGAAGCCCCCCGGCCTTCCGAGAAGTGTCCCGAGCCTTCCCCGAAGGCATCGAAGACTTCTCAAAAGGCGCGAGGGCCTTTGAGAGGCCCCGCCGCCTTCTGAGAAGGCCTTCTGAGGTGCCAGTCTCCGCGCGTTCCACCTCCTCCTCCCCCTCCTCCTCTTCCTCCTCCTCCTCTTCCGCCTCCGCCCCCCTTCCCCTCCTCCTCCTCCTCCTCCTCCTCCTCCTCCTCCTCTTCCTCGTCCCTCCTCCACTCCTCCTCCTCCTCCTCCTCCTCCTCCTCCTCCTCCTCCTCCTCCCCCTCCTCCTCATCTACTCCTCCCTCCTCTCCTTCTCCTCCTCCTCCTCCTCCTCCTCGTCCTCCTCCTTCCTCCTCCCTCTCCTCCTCCTCCTTCTCCTCCCCCTCCTCCTCCTCCTCGTTCTCCATCTCCTTCTCCTTCTTCTCCTCCTCCTGCTCCCGGTACGCACCAGGCAGCCGACCTCCGAGGCTGCTCTTTTTTCTTCTTGTTCTTCGCGCGTGCGATGCAGCATATCTCATGGATGGCCTGTGCAAGTGGTGTGGACGGACAGCGTGATACCTTGCACCACCGTCTGTACATTTGTCCTTGCCCTGAGGCCGTCGAGGTCCAGAGCGAGTTAGACATTCCAGCGACGATTCTTGAGGAGGGGGCGCGCAGCGATGATCCTGTGTTCACTCGTGGTCTTTTTGTGTTCAGTGATGTGGATACGCCCCCCCTGCACCAGCTCCCACTGCGAGATTTTGGACGGCGCAAGGGCCGACTTAGATATGCAGCCTGAGCAGCTAGCGACCCTGGCATGAAATGTAGTGGCATTCGAAATGGCGGCAGACGGGAGCTGCACGAAGCAGGCCCTCCGCTGGCTGCATCGAGCGTCGTGGTCAATCGCCCTGCTGGAGCAAGGCACCGAACCTCTCTTAGCTATTTTGAGGAGTATAGTTCCAGGGGGTCTGCCGCAGTCACCGGCAATGGTTGAACATGCTGCAGCCGCGTTGTGTGGCCAAGTAGCGGGTCGCCCCATTTTCTAGCCCTGGCTTGCAAGACCCACAGGCCCCTTTGGAAACAGTTTGCCAGAACCACCAAGTTTGCTGGTGCTCGGCGGTTCGAACTAAGAGGCGCAAGGTTTTTGTCCACCTTCCATGTGAAGGCCCATCGAAAGCTGGAGGCCCTCGAGGCCCTGGAGGGTGATGAGAGGCGTTCTGGTTTTGCGAATCGTGCGGTGGAAGAGCACGCGAAGAAGGCCCTTAAGGGACACCCGCGGCCAAACCCCAGTTTTTTTGCAGCGTGTTGATTTGTATCAGGATCGAACCAATGCTTTTGTGAAGCTTGCGTCGGCAATTCGTCTGCTGCATAAGAACGACGTCAGGTGAACGAGAGCCTCGTTCTTCTCATCCAGTCGCAGTCGGCAGAGTCGAAACTGGCATCTGTGGCGTCGATCTAGTTAGGTATGCGTTGCAGACAATGTTGGATGGTGTGCGATCGACCCGAGAGGCCAATGACTGGATGTCGTGGCCCGCCTCATGCTCTCCAGAAGCTGCTGCGTGAACCCATGGGGCACTTCCTCATCGCCGTGTCGGGTTCGGCTCCTGATGTTCCTCGTTTTGGGGCCCGCGGGGACCGTGTCGCGGGCAACAAATTTTGAGTTTGAAATGCGGGGGTTGGAGCCAAGGGCGAACCGTGAAGCTCGCCGAGGTCTGCCAGGATCCAACGCGTAAAGGACTGGATGTCCTGAACCGTTTTCGGCGAGGCCTTGGCCCGAACTTGAAGGTCCGTGAAGTGCTTGATGAGGCGTTGCCTGTGGCGCGACTTGGTTTTGAAACGGATGCTACTTCGAGGTGCTGTCGGAGTGTTGCATCAGTGCCGCGAGCTTTCCCGGATGCTCCTTCAGCCCCCGACCATTAGCAGCGAATGGCGGCCTTGGTCGCCAGAGTTGCAGCTCAAGAAGAGGCTGCGCGAGCCTCAGGGGCGATTTAACTCGGGTCGATCCCCCGGTGCTTTTGGTGCTGTCACTTCCCGACCTTTTCCGGCGTTGTCTATCCATCCCTCTTCCTCCTCCTCCTCCTCCTCCTCCTCCTCCTCCTCCCCCGTCCTCCTCCTCCTCCTCCTCGTCGTCCTCCTCCTCCTCCTCCTCCTCGTCCTCCTTGTCCTCCTCGTCCTCCTCGTCCTCCTCCATCTTTTCCTCTTCCTCGTCCTCCCTCTTCCTTCTCCTCCTCCTCCTGCTGCTGCTCCTCCTCCTCTTTCTTCTCCGCCTCCTCCTCCTCCTTCTCCTCGTCCCTGTTCCCCCTCCCCCTCCTTCTTCTCGTGCTCCTACCTCCTCCTCCTTCTCCTCCTCTTCCTCCTCCTTCCTCCTCCTCCTCCTCCCCCCTCGCTCGCCGCCGAATGGAGGGGAGCGGAGGCTATGGGTCCCCCAAAGGGGCGCCAAGGTAAATATATCCGCGCTTCGCGTACGTTGCGGTCCGGTCCGAAGAACAGCTGCCCTTCCCAAGGGTCAGAGGAGGAAAAAGTACCTACACCGCTACCCTTCCCTCGTTCTCGCCTGTTTGGGCCTCTTGGGCTGCCCTCGACGCCACCGCTGGATTGGCTTCGAAATTCTTGTCAGAACGCACCCCGAGAGAGGTCCTGGGAGTAGCGGTATCGGTACCTTTTGGCTATCCCACAAGGGGGCGTCGCAGGGGCGATAGACGCGAAGATACCCCGAGCGTCGCGCATCGTGCGGCGCGAGGCGCGAAGTGGGGAGACTGGGGCCAAGCCGGAGAGGGGAGGGCGGGAAGGGTTTGAGGATGGCGCGGGAGAGTCTGGCGGAGGGACTGGCTACGACGCCGGGAAGTTCACCAAGTCTGGGGTGACCGTCGGCGAGTGCAAGCTCTTTGCGACCCTCCACGTCCTGAAGAGCATCAAGGAGGGTGGGGAGGAAAACGGGGAGCAGCAAGAGGAGGAGGAGGAGCGGAGAGAGCGCGGGATGCGTTGGACGAGGGGGATGCTTGTGAGAGAGCGCGCTCGTGGCGCACTTCTCATCAAAGGAGGGGCCCCAGCTTCAAGCCACCGCCCCCCTGCTCCCTGGGAAGAGGGAGGGGGGCTCCGCTGCCCCTCGCCTGGGGTTCGGGTCCGTCGTGTGTGCGCAGGTTCCGATGGCTTGCCCTTTTCCTGGGGCTGGGCGCCTGTGTGTTTTGCGGAGGTGCTTTTACACAGCCCCTCGACTGGGGCTCGAATCAGGTTCTGTTTTGTGGGTGTTCCCCTATATATATATATATTCATATAGATATTCCTTTTTCCATATTATTGCAAGCCGGGTGTGTGGGAAAACCCTGTAACCCCCCACCCAAAACAGGACCCCCAGGATCGGGGGGGGTTCCAGGCCCCCCGGACATCCTTGCCAGAAGTCCCCCAGCTCGTCCCAGACCTCCCAGGGCGCATAGCCGGGTCTTGCCAGTAGGCCCCAAGCGATCAGAGCGGTGACCAGAAAGGCCGAAGAGAGACCCAAGACAGCACAGAGCGCTCCAAGAAGGACCCAGATGGCCTCCAGAGGCCTCTAAGACGGCCCAGGAGGCCCTCAACAGGACTCACATAACGCAAACATCGCTTCATTCCCTGAGGGATGTTCAGCACATTCGCTGTTCGAGTCTTAGCAGCGCCCGAAACGGCCAAAAAGGCTTCCGGTAATGCCCCAAGAAAGCCCAAGAGACCCCGAAGAGAGCCTCTAGACGGCCTGGATGTCCCCAAAACTGCCCAAGGAAGCCCCACTTGAGACAAAGAGGCCCAACAGGCCCTCACAAGGCCCCCAAGCGATCAGAGCGGTGATCAGAGAGGTCGATGGAAGACCCACGACAGAATAAGAGCGGTCCAAGAAGGACCCAGATGGCCTCCAGAGGCCCCCAAGACGGCCCAGGAGGCCCCCAACAGGACTCCCAGAACGCAAACATCGCTTCATTCCCTGAGGGAAACTTACATGTTCAGCACATTCGCTGTTCGGGTCTTAGCAACGTCCAAAACAGCCAAAAAGGCTTCCGGTATCGCCCCAAGATGGCCCAAGAGACCCCGAAGAGAGCCTCTAGACGGCCTGGATGTCCCCCAAACTGCCCAAGGAAGCCCCAACTGAGACAACAAGAGGCCCAACAGGCCCTCACAAGGCCTCCAAGAGAAGCCCAAGAATGCCATGGGAGGCCCCCCAAAAGGCCATGGGAGGCCACCAGGAATGCCTACGTAGCCCCCGTAAGGTCCCTAGAGGGCCCAAGCTCCCAAACACTGCCAAAGATGGCCCTAAGACGGCTCGGGACGGCCCTAAGCCAGCCCACCAGGGCTCCAAGAAGGCCCACACGTTTCCACCAAACTGACCCGAATCCTGGGCTCGCAACCACAAATGCCGGAAATCTATTGCGAACCTGGGATTCAGTGCATTCCTTAAGACTTACTTGCGTTCGCGTGCCCCGTTGCGACCCGCTGCAACCCGCTGCAACAGTCTTCGCCGTCCCCCTACGGCGCCCTCCTCCTCCTCCTCCTCCTCCTCCTCTTTCTCGCGCTCCACCACTCGTCCTCCCCCACACCCGCTTCCTTTCCTCGCTCCCTGGGATTCCCTCCCTCCTGTCCTTCGCCCTCCACCCGGCGCCTTTCGGGAGCCTCAAGAGGCCCTGAAAGGGCCAGGGACCGCCCGAACTTTCGAAGACTTCTGAAAACCACCGCAGGGAAGGGGCCAAATTTCTAAGACCGAATCTCTCGTGCTTGGAATCCTCACCGCTCCCGAAAACGCACCTCTGTTTCGTGTGTCGTGCAGGCTGGAAGCGGGAAAGTGCCTCGGGCGAGGCATCGGCTCGACCTCCCTGGGCGGGAGATCTGGGTGTGGGAATCATCGTCCCCTTTCGTGTAGTTTTCCTGAGTGGGGTTGGCATCATGATGAGTGCTTGTGGCACGTAATGGCATGGCGCATGAGGGCGAAATGGTTGTTGAGCTATCATTTCGAATGGCAGATCCTAGTTGCTCGCCCCCCCCCCAGTGTACCCGGTGCTTTTCCAATACAGTGTCTTGCTTATCTCAAAATTTCTAAATCGCGCTCTCGCGCTAAGCGTCCTCATCATGTGTGCAGAATTCGCGCTCTCGCGTGGGACTTCTACGCAATGTATTCAAACGCCGCGCCCTCGACGCTCAAGAATCGCGTTCTCGCTCTGGCTTTTCTCGCGATTTACTCGGGAATCGCGCTATCGCTCGAGACCTCCTCGCGATTCATGCAGGACTCACGCTGGAGCAAGCCGCCTGCTCGACCTGGCCACCCAGGCCCGCCTTCCAGCCCGCCAACGAGGCTGGACCCGCCCGATCAGCCCATCTGGTTCGGCCACGTGTTTTCTGCCCTTAGCCCCTCTCCTGCGAATTTCTCGTGCTCCGTCCTCCTCCCTCCCCCTTCCATCCGTCCTCTCTTCCCTTGTCCTAGGGGCTGCATCAGTTACACGTGGCAGGTAAGGAAGATATACATACCTTCAAGCGGGTACGATCGAAGACGGAGAGAGCGGTATCGAGGATTGGAGATGTACGGTTTGCATGACATGCGGGCAAGTAAGGACGGTTCGTCTTAAAATGATAGCTGTTGCTGCTGCTGTTGTCGTTGTTGTCGTTGCTGCGATTGCAATGGCAATTTGTATTTCATTGTTATTGTTATTGTTGTTGTTGTTGTTGTTGTGGTGGAATCCTCATTTCTAAAGAATGATTATTGCTGATCCCCCTGCTCGGCAACATTGTATGTTTTAACTGAAGTGCTTCTCCCAGGGCTCGCACCCTGCCCTTTACAATGGAAAGTGAGGTGTCACCAAATGGGGCCCCTGGCCCCGGGTTTCTAACATCAGCGGCTGCCGCCTGATGCCTCCTCACAGTTTCTCCCCCGATCGCGCTCTCGCGCGCTGGCGCGCGCCGGAAGCCAAGCCGACGGCGCTGCCGCACCGTGCGGCCCAAGCTGGTGCCCTCGGCGCGGGCGAGAAGCTCCATGCGGTCCGCGAGGTGCACGGCTGCGCGGCTCGCACATCCTGCGGGGCCTATACGCCAAGAGGCGGACGGAGGGCCCGGCCAGGGCGTGTGCCTGGGCTGGCCCGCCCACCCCAGCAGGGCGGGCAGGAAGCGGCGCCGGGCAGCGGGCCGCACCCTTCGAGGCCTGCACCCGAAGGACAGCAGGGGCCTGGACGATTGAGGCTGCCTGGCCTGCCTGTGCGTGAATGTGTCTGTTGCACTGTGATTATTCCGCCTGGATGATCTGTGCGCTTCGCGCCGTGCACAGCGGGCACTCCGACAGGGAGTGCGGAGGCGGTCATGCGATCGCCTCGAGTGCCGTTCGCGGGGGCTCGCCCAGAGCTGGCGTGCGTGGGAAGTCCCAAGCAAACAAAACGCCGTGCCGCCGGCATTCAGGAATCACGCTATCGCTGTGGATTTCCTTATGACTTATTTGGAAATCTCGCAGGACGCACGCTTCAGCAACCGGCCTGCCCCTTGTCCCCTCCTTCCATCCGTCCTCTCTTCCCTCTGCCTTAGGGGCTGAACGAAATAAACGTTGCAGATATGACAGATACACTCCTAAGGGGGTACGATCGAAGACAACGATGTCGGGTATCGAGGTTTGGTATACACGTGTTGAAAGGAACGCAAGCAGAATAAGAGCGAATAGCTAGTCTTGACCTCATTGTTGTTGTTGTTGTTGCTGTTGCTGCTGTTATTCCCTACCTAGGCTCTGCCTAGAAGGGTTCTTACTCTCTGTGCTTAAAGGGGCCGGGCAGTGCAAATCGCCCCGGGCGGTTCCCCCAGGATCCGCCCCGCGGTTCCCCCAGTCCCCTGGGAGCTTTAGCTTTAGCTTTAGCTGAGCTTTAGCTGAGCCTTAGCTTAGCTTTAGCTTAGCTTTAGCTTAGCTTTAGCTTAGCTCTAGCTTAGCTCTAGCTTAGCTTTACCTTAGCTTTAGCTTAGCTTCAGCTTAGCTTTAGCTTAGCTTTAACTTAGCTGTAGTTTAGCTTTAGCCTATCTTTAGTTTAACTTTAGCTTAGCTCTAGCTCAGCTTTAGTTTAGCTTTAGCTTAGCGTTAGCTGAACTTTAGCTTAGATTTATCTTAGCTGTAGCTTAGCTTTAGCCTAGCTTTAACTTAGCTTTAGCTTAAATTTAGCTTATCTCTAGCTCAAATTTAACTTAGCTTTAGCTTAGCTTTAGCTTAGCTTTAGTTTGGCTTTAGCTTAGCTGTAGCTTAGCTTTAGCTTAGCTGTAGCTTAGCTTTAGCTTAGCTGTACCTTAGCTTTAGCTTAGCTTTAGCTCAGCTTTACCTTCGCTTTAGCTTAGCTTTAGCTCTGCTTTAGCTGAGATGTAGCTTAGCCTTAGCTTATCTTTAGCTTAGCTTCAGCTTAGCTTTAGCTTAGCTTCAGTTTAGCTTTAGCTTAGCTTTAGTTTAGCTTTAGCTTAGCTTTAGCTTAGCTTTAGCTTAGCTTTACTGTTACTATTAATGCTGCTTTCCTAGGGGCTCCAACTCCGAGTCGCACTGGGATAATTGTTGTTGTTGGTGATGTTATTGTTGATGTTGTGGTTGTGTTGTTGTTGTTTCTGCTGTTGTTGTAGTTGTTGTAGTAAGTGTTGTCGCTGCTGTTGTTGTTGTGGTTGTTGAATAGGAGCGGGCGCCGGCCCCCGGCGCGCCCCCCCCCCCCCCCCCAACAACACAACAACAACAACAACAACTCCGACGGCTCCCGCGAGATTCCTCGCTATTCACTGATGTTTGATGGAGTCCTCCACTGGGGCCCCGGCGCTCCCCCCCACGCCCCTACGTCCCCGCGCCCCCGCCCCCCCAGACACTCAACCTTATAGGGGTGCTACCAAAGCTGTGTGACTCCCTTTAGGGATTTTACCAGAGCCGCGTGGATCCGTCTAGGGATCCTACGACAGGTGTAGGGATCCCTAAAGGGATCCAACCACAGTTGTATGGATCGTAATAGGGGTCGCTCTACAGCTGTATGGGTCCTTATAGGGATCCTTCCGCAGCTGCATCGGTCCTTATAGGGATTCAATTATATTCGTATGGATCCCTAAAGGGATCCTACCACAGATGTTGAGCATCCCTACAGGCGTCCTACCATAGCTGTATCGGTCCCTAGATCTTACCACGTTTGTATGGATCCCTACAGGGAGCAGGCTGTATCTGTATGGCTCCCGATGGGGATCGTGCCACATATGTATGGATCCTTACAGGGATCCTACCACAGCTGTGTGGACCCCTATAGGGATCAAACCACAGCTGCATCGGGCCCTGTAGGGATTGGGCCACAGCTGTATGGATCCTTATAGATATCCTCATACAGTTGTGTGGACCCCGATACGGACCCTGCCACGGCTGTGTTGGTCCATAGGAATTCAATAGGGCCCCCCATAGGCATACTATAGGTCACCATAGGAATTCTAGATGTCACACCATAGGAGTTATATCGGCCTCCATAGGAATTCTATAGGCCTCCATAGGGATTCTATATAGGTCCCCATAGGAATTCAGTAGGCTTCCATACGAATTCCATAGGCATCCATAGGAGTTCTATAGGCCTCCATAGGAATCCCATAGGCCCCCATACAAATTCTATTGGCTTCCATAGGAATTCTACAGGCACCCATCGGGCTTTTATAGGCCTCCATGGGAATTCTATATAGGCCCCCATCGGAATTCTATAGGCCTCCATAGGAATTCTATATAGGCCTCCATCGGAATTCTATAGGCCTCCATCGGAACTCTATAGGCCCCCCATAGGAATTCTATAGGCCTCCATAGGCATTCTATATAGGCCTCCATAGGAAATCTATCGCTCCCCATAGGAATTCTATAGGCCTCCATCGGAATTCTATAGCCCTCCATACCAATTCTATATAGGCCTCCATCGGAATTTTATACGGACCCGTGTGGATCCCATACAGGCCGTATGGGATCTGTGTGGGGTCCCATACAGGCCGTATGGGATTTGTATCGGTTCCCATACATGCTGTATGGGATCTGTGCGGGATCCCATACAGGCCGTCTGGGCTCTGTATGGGATCCCATACAAAGGCCGTGCGGGACCTGCGTAGGATCCCATACAGGCCGTATGTGATTTGCATAGGATTTTTTAGGATTCCGATGGATCTTTAGGATTCGTAGGCATTCTATGAATTCCTAGGAATCTCGATTCATCTTTAGGAATCCTAGGAAATCTCAGGAATCCCTAGGAATTCTAGGAATTCCTAGGAATTTCGAGGACTCATAGGAATCCTAGGAATTCCTTTTGAATATTTTGGATTCCTAGGAGTTTATGAATTCCTTGGAAGCTCTCGGATTCCTTAGAATTCAACGAATTCCTGAGAACCTCTAGGATTCCTAGGAATTCCAGGAACCCTAGGAATTCTCAGAATTCTTGGGAATCTCGAGGACTCCTATAAAGGATCCCTATGACTTCTATAAATTCTTAGGAATCTGTAGGATTCCTAGGAATTCTAGGAATCCCCAGGGTTCATAGGAATCTATAGGATTCCTAGGAATCTTTCGGATTCCTAGGGATCTGTATGATTCCAAGCAATCTCTAGGATTCCCAGGAACTCCTGGAATTCCCAGGGATCTCCAGGAATTCTTAGGATACACATGAATTCCTAGCAATCTTTAGGATTCCCAAGGTTTCTAAGAATTCATAGGAATCTTAAGGGTTCCTAGGAATTCCTAGGAATCACTTGGACTCCTAGGAATTTTAGGAATTCATATGAATCTTGATGATCCCCAGGAATTCTAGGACTTCCTATGAATCTCTTGGAATTCCTAGGAATCATATGAATTCCTAGGAATCTCTAAGAGTTCTAGGAATTCGTAGGAATCTCGAGCATTCCTAGGAATTCCTAGGAATCTCTAGGATGCCTAGGAATTCTGAGCATTTCTAAGAATATTTAAAAGTCATAGGAATTCTATTAATTTCTGTTAAACTTTAGGATCCCTAGGAATTCCAAAGACTCCCCCGCAGCTCTGGGATTCCAGAGATTCCTAGGGATTCCATAGGTTCCTAGGGATTCAATAGATTCCTAGGGATTCCAAAGATTCCTAGGGATTCAACATATTCCTAGGGCTTCCAAAGAGATTCCTAGGGATTCCAGAGATTCCTATGGATTCCTGAGAACCCTAGGGATTCCAGAGATTTCTATGGATTCCATCGATTCCTAGGGATTCCAGAGATTCCTAGGGATTCCAGGGATTCCTAGGGATTCAATATGTTCCTATGGATTCCAGAGATTCCCTGGGGGTTTTAGAGATTCCTGGGGATTCCAGAGATTCCAAGGGATCCTAGAGATTCCTAGGGATTCCTGAGATTCCTACGGATTCCAGAGATTCCTATGGATTCCGAGGATTCCTATTGATTCCAGAGATTCCTAGGGATTCCAAAGATTCTTTGGGATCCCAGAGATTCCTTGGGATTCCAGAGATTCCTCTGGGTTCCAGAGATTCCTTGGGGTTCCAGAGATTCCTAGGGATTCCAGAGATTCCTCGGGATTCTAGAGATTCACAGGGATTCCAAATATTCCAAGGGATTCCAGAGATTCTTAGGGATTCCAAAGATTCCTAGGGGTTCAAGAGATTCCTAGGGATTCCAGAGATTCGTAGGGACTCCAGAGATTCGTAGGGATTCCAAAGATTCCTAGGGATTCCAGAGACTCCGAGGGATTCCAGAGATTCCGGGGGGTTCCAGAGATTCCTAGGGATTCCAGAGATTCCTAGGGATTCCAGAGATTCC
>CAUYUJ010016272.1:246802-259302 GCA_963575745.1 Prorocentrum cordatum
AGGAGGAGGAGGAGGAGGGAGCAGGAGGAGGAGGAGGCGCGTGGTATCTCGGCCCCGCCAGCCCACCCTCCTGGGGCGGGGGGCAGGCCCGCAGAGCCCGGAGGAAGAGGCCGATGTCCTCACCCAGGTGGGCACGCCGGCCGGCGGGGCCACGGCCGCACCAGTGGGGGTGGGGATCGGTTGAGCGATGCTCAGCTGGTTCTGTGCCCTGGAAGTGCCACCGGCTGACACCGCTGAGCTGCCACGGGAGATGGCTGCGGCACTGGGCCGCGCTCGCAACAGCAGAGCCCCAGCGCCGTCTGCCGCCCCGCGCGCGAGGCCGGCCATGCGCGGCGGCGCGCCCGGGGGTGAAGGTCAGAGTCTGGGGCAACGTCAGCCGGTGGCCCCCAAACGGTCGAGTAGGGGATCGACTACAGAATTGATTCACCCCAGAATTGGCGTGCCGTCGAATCTGCGAACGAATGCGTAGAATGCTCGACGGAGCATTCTACGTATTTCTCGCAGACTCCACGGACGCATCAGTGGTAGATCAATGCTGTAGTCGATCCCCTGCTCGAAGCGGTGTGGTGACCACACCGTGTGGTGAGCCTGGTGGGGCTTCTCGGGAGCCCTCGCGCGTTTTCCGAGGCGCCGTGTCTGTGGCCTTCTCGAAGGAGGCTCTGAGGGCTTCTTGGAAGACGCGAGGGCCTCTGAGAAGCCCCGCCGCCTTCTAAGAAGGCCGTGCGTCCTTCTGCCCCCCCCTCCCGTGCGCGCCGCCGGTTGTCCAGTCCTCGGGCGTTGCGTACTGGGGCGGCGATGCGTGTGGGGGTGAAGAGAGGTGCGCCTCTTTGGGCACCGTAGGGGCCCTGAAGGGCCTCCCCCTGGGGCCCGAGAGGGGCACGAAGGGTGCACGGTTCTCCCGGCACCCCCCCCACGCATCGCCCTCCCAGCGCGCAACGCCCGAAGTCCCCTCCCCCCCTCTCCTCGCGGAGTAGTCGCGGTGACTCTCTTTTTCCTTCCCCGACGTCTCGGAGTCGTGCGCTAAAGATGCGGGCGCGCGGTGCTGCCACAGCTTCGGGGTCCCCCCCCAGCCCTCACTGGCCTGACGCCATTTCGCGGAATTCCGTGGGTGCTGATGGGACCGAGACCGAGAGAGCTCCCGTCGTGACCTGTTCGTGGCGTCGTTTCGTGCCAGTGTTCTACAGTCAATTCGCATAGTGAGGATGAGCGACTCTCCAAGGTTACCCTTGCATCCTTCCCCTTCGGCCCATCCTTGGCCGCTTTCACTGGCCGCGCCTGGCTCGCAAGGTGCCGACATGGCCTTCCAAGGCCCTTGCATCTTTATCGTGCGGTCTTTAATACGAGTTGACAGCATTTTTTTAGGAAGCACGACGTCGAAAGCACGAAGCCAGATGTCGGGGTTCTGCTCCGTCTCGTCACCCTCCTCGCTGGCCGCGGCCGGGGACGCGGACACCGTGGACGTTTCAAGGCCATTGTAAAGCTCCGGGCCGACTTTCCCGTGCGGCGCTCGGTCTCCCCCGACCGCGCGCGCGCGCTTCATCTTTCAATCCGGGGAGCAGGAGGGGTTCCTGTTCACCCCACCCTCTTCCTCCTCTTCGCTTCTCTCCCCCCTCCCCCCTCCCTCCTCCTCCTCCTCCTCCTCCTCCTCCTCCTTCTCCCTCTCTCCTCCTCACCCTCTCTCCTTCTGCCCTCTCTCTCTCTCTCTCCTCCCTTCTCCCGAAGCTTGCAGTGACCAGCGCCCTTTCCTTGGGGAGTTTCTGCGAGGGATGCACCCGAACGGGTGGGGCCCTCGTTGCCCCGGGTCTGCGGCTTGCTCGTTTCCCAGAGAAGCCTTCTCGGGTGAAGCAGGGTTCCTAGTCTGTGTCAGCGAGGTGGCTTTGGTAAGCTTGAACTCTTCTGGATGCTCCTCCTCCTCCTCCTCCTCCTCCTCCCTCCTCCTCCTCACCCTTTTTCTCCTCCTCCTCCTCCTCCTCCTCCTCCTCCTACATCTCCCCAGCCGTTATGGCTCAGGTCTTCTTCCTGATTTGAGTGACGCAGCTCTTCAGAGCGGCGTGCGTCAGTGGGCCCCAGACACCTGCCACAACGACGATGTGCAGGGCGGGGTCGGGGACCCGCCGCTGCGCTTTCTTCGCTATCCCCTTGCTGCTGCTGCTGATGCTGCTGCTGCTCTTCTTGGCCGCCTCTTGTCTCTGCTGGGAGGTGGCCGAGCAGCAGCAGTCATGGTCATGAGTACTAAACGGTGTGATTGGTACGGTATGGACAGGAAACACCCCAGGTCGGGCAGGCAGCTCATCAACTGGGGCAGTCACCTTAAGTGCTTGAAGTGCCATGTGCGTAGGAAGGATGCGTCCAAAAGGGAACGTGAAACCAGCTGCGTCGTCTGAACAGAAGCGCAGGGTTGGCAATAATGACGTGGAACTCGAAGGTTTTCCTGGGCGTGAAGGTGGCTGGTCGGCCCAGTACTGAGTTGGCTATGTGTCGTAAGGCTGGTCCCTCTATGCGTGACCTTGCTGTAGCAGCCATGGATGTTGACTCTGGCGTTGTGGTGATGGGCCTGCTGATGATTCGTTGGGGCAGAAGAACAGGCAGTCGGAGATCAAGTCTTTGGAGGCGGCATTTGCTGCTATAAGTCGCTCACGAGCTCGAGGTTTGACGGACAAAAGGGTGCCTTTTCGAAGGACCTCTCACGACTGCGAGTGGAATTTCAGACGGCCAAGCCCTTTCACGCCTACGCCTACGCGTTGCTTTGGCTACCAAGGTGCGGCAGCATAGGATCAAGACTGATAGGTTGCAGTCTCGGTTTTCATCGGTTGAGGAGGACTTCGGAGCTGCTCAAGAGGTGTGTGTGTAATGAGGTCCGTCCACAGAATAATGGCGCTCACGCGTTCCAGCTCGGCATGGAGGCTCATCGCGGGCAGTTTGGGCAGAAGCTGCCCCAGCCTCCTCAGCCTGTGGAGGATGGGGCTGTGCATGTTATGGAGTATTTGGGGTTGTCAATGGGCAAACTTGGTGAGTTGGTGTCAACGGCACGGGAAGGTGGTGCCTTGCCGGAAGAAGCTCAAGGAAGTACTTCGACGGGGATAATTGGTGCGATTTCTAAGGTATTCGCGCCCCAGAAAAATCATTCGGCGGCTGCTGCTGCGAGTTGGCGAGTTCTGGTTGCATGGCACACGATTTTGGTATGGCGTTGGTTGAGCATTATGAAGTTTGGGAACCAGCTGAGGAGGGCACTGCACCAGTTTGAGAAACCTTGGGAGTGGTTGGCACGGCCACGGGCACTGACGGGGGGTGCTCGAGAGTCGAAGCTGCTGTCGAAGGGAGGCTTTCATCCCAAACGTTCTGCCTGTGTTCCGTATGACGGTTTGTTCAATTTCATGTGGCTTGTTTCTTGGACTCCGTGCTAGCATCATGATGGTGACGAGCAAATCTGAATGATATCCAGCCGCGGTCAATGTTACATCGCGCGGGTCTCTAGAGCGGTGCTTGGAGACGTTTGATTTAAAGGTGGCGGTGGTAGTGCTACAAGATCATCGTGGGGTTTGAGTTGAGTTGGGAGCGTTGCAGCGTCACGTTCGTGATCATGGATGCGATGGTGCGAGGACGGATACAGTGGAATCGAAATATCAGTTTGGTACTTCGGGTGGCGTCGCCGTCCTTGCCAGCACGTCTGTTCCGATTACTGCCTCCCCATTCTTGGCTGCGCCGTCGTTGCTGCCAAATCGGGTTTCAGCGGGGCATCTGCGTGTGCCTCTACGAATCCGTCGGCATGAACGAGGGGGCTTGCACGTCTAAATTTACGACAGCCTTCTATGATTGGACTGCTGCGGGCTGTTTCAACATGGCAAGGGAGCACATCGAGGTACGGCGGCGAGCTGCGATGAATGGGCTTATTGTTGATCCATCTGCTCCGACGTGCAGGCCACCATGGTTGAGAATATCTCAATCATTGGCTGCCTTTTGACATTGTCTAACCTTGCGGCGCACATCTTGCAGCTTCAGGTCAGGGAAGACGGCCCAAGACGCCGCATCACCGGCCATTCATTGGATTGCTGGCGGAGGACCTATGCGCGAATGTGGGGGAGTTAAGTGCTCGCGGCGCGGCCGCTTGGGGGCCTGGCCCCAGGTGGGTCGCGGCTGCGTGTACTACTCATAAATTGCTTGAGTAGTGGGGCATGTCTATGGTCTGAATGCGAGTTGTGGGATGGCTGCGACATGTCCGGACATCAGCGCCTCTTGCCGCTTCCGAGTAGTGGTCAGGTCGCCCCGAAGTTCGCTCGGGCAAGTTGGCAGCCGCCTGCCTGGAGGGCTCGAGTCGTGGCTGTGGCGTTGGCGTGCAGCGCGGCAGCTCGACTGGCCCAGCGACCCATGTCCGGGCTCGCCCGTTTCAGAGGCTGCGCGTTGGAGCTGCACGCGTCCAATCTGTCCGTTGAAGTGGAGGTGCGTCGCTGCAGCAAGGCAAGCTTGTGACTGGTGGAGGCGGCGCAGCATTGCAAACAGATCTTTTAACGCGAAGGTTTCCGGAAGCGTGGGCAGTGGGTGCAAGATTTGTCTCGGTTTGAGATCGACATGTTCGCCCTGCCAGAGTTTGCGCATATGGCTGATGATGTTGTGCATCATGCAGACGCGCAGTGCGATCAGGCGCTCCGCTGCGAGCTAAGGGGGCGGGGCAACCTTTACGGTGGTCTTTCGATGCTGGCGCTGGTCTTGCGCATGTGGCTACCGGGCTGGCGGGCTTGCTGCGCTTGCTGGGCAGATTGGGGGTCGCTGTAAGGAGGCGTCGCCTCGGGCTTTATGTGATCGGGGCATGGATGTTTGGCGTCGGATCTGAAATCATACCGCAAGACCTCTTTTCGGGCCAGCTGACATTGAGCGTTCGCCCGGGTTGCCTGACGTCGGCGTTTCCAGGATGAGAGATGCGACCCTGTCCTTCCCCGTCAAGGCTACCGCGTGGTCTGGCGCGGTTGCGGTGCGTCCTTACTTTCGTGTCTTTCACTTGTGATTGTTCACGATGGCCAAAGTTTTCCAGTTGCGCGAGTCCTTTGGCGAGTGGCCTGGGCAGAGGCCTCGATGTGGGATGGCAGGGCTTCCCGTGCGCGTTCTAATTGTCGACGGATGGCTCATCGAGAGCCCGTGCGACGTCGGCTTGGCGGCGGGGGTATCCAACGTGGTGCGGGAGCATTCTATCGCAGTGCATCTGGGTACTTGGGAATATTTTGAGTGCATCCATGAGACGCGCTATCACGAGAGGCGCGTCTTGTTGGATCAGATCTCCGATTGTAGTGGATGCTGTGACAGTTATATTCGTTGCCGTGTCGACTGCAAGCGTCCGGGCTGTCGGCCGTGCCGTCTGCGTACTTCAAAGGACCTTGGCAGGTTGTCCTCGCGCATGTGGCGTAGCGTCGGTGCTGCCATTGGGGTTGCCGGGCACAATGCGACGGCCTGGCGCGACGCTGCGACCCCTCATTGATGGCAGCGCCGCGAGACATGCGCGTGCCGTGGCAGGCGGTGGCTGAGTTCGTGCTGGGCCATTGCCGATTGGGGCTGTTAATCCAGCCTGAGATGTCAGGCTGCGCGGCGTCGTCGCGAACTGCGGCGCAGGCGTCGAAGGCTCATCTTGGCGATGGCGGTCTCGAGGGGCGCGTCTGCGCCGGGAATGAAGGCCGCGATCGTCGCGGCAGAGAAGGCTATTTGCATCAGGGACAAGTCCTGCGCGAGAGCTCTGCGCGCCATGAGAAGCGTTCCCATGGTTTTCAAGCGCGCGGTTGGCCGGGGAATTTACGTCAACTGGAAAACGGGGCGACTCCCAGCGGCTGCCCGCGGCGCTGGTGTTTTGGGTTTGGGCGAGGAGAATCGAACGGATAATTGCGGTGGGCGTGCTTGTTGGAGCGCGCCGCGGTTCGTTCGTTGGCGCTGTGCTTGGCAGCGTAGAAGCATGCTGCGTACGATCGGTTGACATGGCCACCTGCGACGTCGTATTTCGGTATGTCGGTTGGCTTTGGGATGGCAGATCTAATCGGCTCGTCGCCATCGAGCGTGGGCCTCCATCGCGGCGCAGTTCGTGCGCGATCGGGTTTGGAAGCGCGCGAAAGTTCCGATTGGCGCTGCTACCAGGTTTTGGCCATTTCGATGGGCGATGCTTTCTCAGGCGGCCGTTGTCGCTGACTCGGGGCAGTTTATATCCCCGCTCGCGCCGTCGCCGAAGGACCTCGGGGCGTCGCGAGGGTGGCCGGGCCTGGTCGTGGATGCGTTCGCTTCGTTCTTGTATCGGTGGTGAAGGGTTTTGAATGGAAGAGCCAGGTGGGGGCGCGCTGGGGAAGGGTGCGCTGGATTCAGGAGATGACATGTTCGGTGGGCCTGGCTGCGTCAACGCGTGGGCTCAGATGCAGCTTCTCGAATGACGTGCCTGGCCATCGATTCCTTGGCTGCGGGCCCACTTTTCGATCCGGCGGATGAGGTGGGGATGGTTGGCGGCGTTGCCCCCGAAGGTCTCGAGGAGATTCGCTTCTACTTGTGCGACCAGGAGCTTGTGGTCACTGGTAAGCCTACCTGGGATGAGTTCGAGACTGGCGTGGGACTACCGTGCTCGCCCATCGAGGTCGCGCCGGTGAGGGACAGCTACTCCTGCAAGATCTGGGGTGGTTGGAGTTCTGAGCAGAGCTGCTGGGGCGGCGTCATTTTCTCCGACGTTTCAGGTATCTCGTCGGCTATCCGTGAGCTCATGAGCTGTAGCTGCGCGTCCGTGATGATGAGTCATGCTTGCTTGCCTGTCCGAGGTGCTTTTGGTCTTCAACTCAGGGAGCGACAGTCCGTTGGCAGAGCTGAAAGGTCTGCGGTGATCATGGCGTTCAAGTTCACCAAGCATCTTTGGTTCGTCTTCGCGGGCCTTCTGTCGCTGGCTGATGAAGGTCATGTTTGGGCTGATCGACTCGGCGCTGCTAGTAGTGCGCGAGACCGTCTGGAGACAGCTCTAGGCCGTGCTGGGTGATTGGGGGTCCACGTGTCCTCTAGGTTTCTGGGCATAAGTCGCCGCGCGATTATGCGGATCTTGGTAGCCCGCAGAATTTCAAGTGATCACTGGCTTGGCAGACCACTTCGCTCGAGAAGGGGCTCTTGATCAAAGGTATTCCAAGCTCTACGGGGAGGCTTCAAGTTGGAGTTTCGACAGCATCGTCTACCTTGCTTGGGCCAATCGTCGGGTGTTCAAAGTTGGTGGCGGGGATCCTGAAGCAGAGTTCAAGGAGGCTGTGCGTCGTGAGTTTCAGATTGTTGCGATGGTGGTGCAGCGCGTCCTTGTGCGTCTTGACTCGGGTGTGTTCATGTGTCGGAAGTGCTCGCGCTCGACGCGCGCCAAAGCTGGCCTCGCGTTTGATCAGTTTGTTCGCCCTGCATGCGCCCCTGCTGTCATCGGTGGCTTCTAGGCGGAGGCGCGCGTCGTGAAGTCGAAGGCGACGGACATTGTGGCCTCGGAGGTGGTTGCGGCTGCGTTGGGGGCGATCGACCGCTGCGAAGACGTGGAAGGCTTGTCTGCTGGATCGCACGCGGTCGACGGGCCAGCATCGTGCTGGGAGGGTGACGAGGTCATTGTGCATGAGGGGCATCGGCTGAGGCGTGCTGCAGCCATCATCCTTTGTGATGTGTCCGCTTCGCGGTCGAATGCTGGACACCCCGAGACGTTGCGCAGTCGAGCATCTGAGCGGGGGCCCTCCTCCGGAAAAGCTGGACCAGCGTTTCTTGACCAGTTTGCTGGAAAGCTGGGCCAGTCATGAGTTCGCTCGCTCCTTCCAGCGTCTACGACACACATAGGCCCAGGTTTGTTTAAACAGCTGCCGGAAAGCTGGCCCATATTCCTTATTTATCGTTGTATGGCTTATATTTTCGGTAGTGCATCGAGTGCGCAGGGGTGCTCAGCGGCGAACGTAAGGTAGTATCTTACGTGCTGAATATCCGAGGGCGCCTTCGCAGGTTGACGGCCTCTCGGCACCCCGAGAGCAGCGCTCCATTCGAATTGGTATTTGCGTCCATGCCTTGGTGTGAGTTCACCCTTTGCGCGTTCGGTTTCTTGCCAGCCCTGGCCATCTGTGGTGCGGCCCTGCGTCGGCGGGTGGGACTTTGACGCCCTCGGCGGCCGCCCCTCTCATTTCCCAGGGCAATGCCCTTTCGGCCGAGGGGTCGTGCCGCCGAGGGGTTCGTGTCGCCAGCCTGCTGGGTTGACCCTCGCCCCGGCGCTGGCCACCGCCCTTCGGTTCGAGGAGAGGAGTTGCGGTGTCGCTGTTGATGTTTGTTCCAGTGGACATCCGCGTGAGCTTCATGGGTTTGCCGTGCTCCACTGGCGCCCTGTATTTCTGCTGCGTGCTCGTCGAGGGTGGCCTCGGCCTCGACTTTTTCGGCTCGTTGATTTCGGGCCCAGCCAATTTTGGGCCCCTTGCTGCCAGTTCAGGGCGGTACTGGGCTGGGGGTTTCCCTGCGAACCTCTCCTCTTCCCTGGTGTCCTTTTCGAGCTCGACGGTTTCGGCGAGCTCACTCGGCCCCAGCGTCTGCTGGGCCCCGTGTCTGCCAGCCCAGGCTGGTAAGGGGGCCAGGGGAGGTCCCCGCGAGTCCTGGAGTGAGTGGAGGCCGCCCTGTGGCCACCTTTTCAGCAGCCCGCTCGCTGCTAGCTGTTTTCTGCTGCGCGGTGTTTCAGTTCGAGACGCCGCGTCTTGCCTCGCACACTCGCACCCTCCTCCTCCTCCTGCTCCTGCTCCTCCTGCACCTCCTCCTCCTTCTCCTCTTCCTCCTCCTCCTCCTCGTCCCCCTTCTCCTCCTCTTCCTCGCGCCTCTTTTCCTCCTCCTCCTGCTCCTGCTCCTGCTCCTGCTCCTCCTCCTGCTCCTGCTCCTCCACCTCCTCCTCCTCCCTCCTCCTCCTCCCCCTCCTCCTCCTCCTCCTCCTCCTCCTCCTCCTCCTCCTCCTCTTATTCCTCTTCCTTCTCTTGGAGGGGCGGGGTGGCGCAGGCATGCTCACTCCTGCTCCCACCGAGGAGCCCAAAATCTGATCCGTCTGTCCGTTCGCTGGTCGCTTCATACCTTGGGCGCCCGTGCCACAGTTCGAGAAAAAGCGTACGCCCTCCTGGTAAAGTATTATTGTAGTTTTTTTTCTTGGTGTGTGTGTGTGTGTTGTGCGTGTGTGTATGGCGCTGCCCTTGGCGCGCAGCGTCACTCTCAGTCGCCCACCGCGCCGTGGATCTCTCCGCGTCGTGGGCGCCATCGGTGCCATCCCTCCTCCCGCCTTCCAGGCCCGAGCGCGGCCTGGCGGGCTCCACGATGCCCCCGAGATGGCCCTTCCGCCCAAGCAGCGGGCCCTCGCTGGGCCCGGGGGCGAGTGCCCCGTTAGCACGAGCGCTCTGTTCTTCCGGAAGGGCCTCGTCAACCGCGTCTCGGCCTCGCTTGCGGACGATGCTCCCCGCGCTGCGCAGGCTGCGTTTTTCTGGGGAGATCGGGGCACCGCTGGCGGTCCATACGCAGGCGGCGGTGAAGAGCCCATGCTCGACCCTGACCTCCTGCACGGACGACCCGCTCGGCACGATACGGGTCAAGCCCCCCTGCCTGCATCACGTCTCGGGGAGCGCATGGCTCTGCCGGAGAGGCCGGCTCGCAGAAGCGGGGCCCTCCAGGGAGCTCTCGCGGCCGAGCTGCCCTCCGCTCTCGCTCCAGGCGCTGGCCACGAGCGGCACGCGCCCTTTCCTTCCCTGCCCTGCAGCTTCGCGCTGCTGTCGCTCCCCCCACCCTGGCTCTCCACTGCGGGATTGTCGAGATCCTTCCGCGTCCTGCGCCGTCTTCTCCACCGCGGGCAGCTCGCCCGACAGCCGGGCTCGCCAGGTTTCAGCCCAGGCGCGCTCTCCGCACCCCGTCGGTGCCTTTCGTCGGTACCGCCGTCTCCGTCCAAGGACGCGGGCTCATTTGTCTCATTCCCCATCCTGCCCGGGTTGTCATGTGCGGTCGATCCACTGTGAGTCCCGCGTTTGAGGGCCCAGCCGCGCGCGTTGGCTCTGTACCGTCAGCTCGACCTCGTCGCTGCGCGCGAGGCCGCGATCGCAAAAGTGTGTGTGTGTGTGTGTGTATGTGTGTGTGTGTGTGTGTGTGTGTCAAGCTTCGTTCTGCCGCCTGCGCCCCGCCCCACTCGCCTCTTGGCCTTGCCTGGTTTTCAGGCCGACCCCTCTCCTCGACGCGGTCTGGTTCAGGTCGCCGCTGGCCTGGGTGCTCACGTGGGGCTCACGTTACCTTGGCACCCGCTGGCCATTGGCGCTGCGCGCGCACCTTTGCCTCCAGCCTTTGCTGGGCACTGCTCTCCAGCACAGCCTGCTGCCTGGCAGCCTGCTGCCTGGCAGCCTGCCATGCTGGCTTCCCCGCCCCCCAGCTGCCGCCCCGCTGCTGCTGGCCCCCGCCCCCGGCGCCACCCTGCCATGCGCCTGGCCCTGCTCTGAACAGGCCCGGCATCCGTCTACCTCCCGCCTCCGCCGGGCGTCTCCTCCTCCCCTCTCGTGCGCCGCGGCCTAATTCGCGTTCGTTTGTCTTGCCAGCGCTCCATCCGCCAGCGCAGTCCTTCTGCCTAGCCGCCGACGCAAAAAGTGTGTGTGTGTGTGTGTGTGTGTGTGTGTGTGTGTGTGTGTGTGTGTGTGTCAAGTTTCCCGGCAATGAGTCCTTGCTCGACCCCGGCCCGCCAACCAGCGCCCCCGCCACATCGCGCCAAACCGACCCCTCCCGAGGGTCTTGAGCTCTGCCGCGAGCTCGAGGCTGCCTCTCGTCGGGCCCTTGCCCGGCGCACTTGAGACGCCCCGCGGCGCGGCCACGGCCGGCTCGCCTGGCTGCCCTACACCAGGTCCCGCTGGGCGTAGAAGAGACCCTCCTCTCCTCCTTCGTCCTCCTCCTCCTACTCCTCCTCGATATTCCTCCTCCTCGCCGCTCCTCGATCTTCCTACTCCTCCTCGCTCCTCCTCCTCCTCCTCCTCCCCTCCTCCTCCTCTTCCCCCTCCTCCTCCTCCTCCTCCTCCTCCTCCTCCTTCTCCTCCTCCTCCTCCTCCTCCTCCATATCCCCCTCATCCTCCGCGGCGTTCTCCAGGTCGCCTGGAGTAGGCGCCTGCTCCCCGACTGCGGCCGCTCCCGTCGGCCGCGGCTGGCCGCTTGCCCCCGTCTGGCCACTCCGACGACAACTCCGACGGCTCCACCGACGACGCCCGTGCTCGCGCCGCCGTGCTGGACAGAGACCTCGCAGCATTCCGCGAGCTACCCCAGCCTGTGTCTGCGCGTCCTCCAGCTGGGCCCGTCGCGTCCTCCAGCTGGGCGACGACCCTGCCGTGTCCACCGGGAGCAGTTCCTCAGCCACCGGCTCCCCGACCACGACGGGCCCCAAGCCGACCCCTGTCTTGGGCCTTGGCCGTGGACATGTCACCGTCGCCCTCCTCGGAGGAGGAGCCCCTTGTGGGTCTGAAACCTCCTCGGCACACTCCTTAACGCACGCCCCCACCGTGGCGTGGGCTGGGGAACGTCCAGGCAGC
Organism: Prorocentrum cordatum; assembly: GCA_963575745.1. Classification (NCBI taxonomy): domain Eukaryota; class Dinophyceae; order Prorocentrales; family Prorocentraceae; genus Prorocentrum; species Prorocentrum cordatum. Next base: position 258,331 of record CAUYUJ010016272.1, read on the forward strand.
CCACTTGCGGGCGCATCTGGCGCGGTCACCGTCCTCGGACCCTTCCCTGTCACCTGGGCCTGCGGAGCCAAGATGTCCCCCGCCACCATCGTTGCGCTGGTTCGGGCCAGGCGCGACGCCAGCAACCAGCTGTGGTCGGAATCCATTGCCTCCTCATTGCCCCTTCGCTCCTCGGCGCCCATCGCCGAAGCACAAGTGCATTACCTCGAGTCGCTCACGGCCTTTCTCGAAGGGTGGACCGGACACCACCTGAAACAATTGGCCAGGATGAGCATCCCCGACCGCCGCGCCCTGGTGGGACGCCTCACTGGTGTGGCCCGCCCAGCCGATCATCAGGACCCTGACTACCAGTGGGGCGCTTCCCCCCAGCCCAAGGCCGCAGGGCGCGCCTCCCATCACCACGCCCACCATGGAGTCCTCCGCTGGCAGCTCCCCGGCGGAGGCTGTTACCCTACCCTGGCGCACGTGGTCCTCCTCTGCCCGCCGTGGCCGCGAGGAGAGCCGCCTGGCGACCGGCGTCTCTCGTGCCGGCGCGCGCTCCCCTGCCCTCCGGCCCCCAGCCGCAGGCCCTGGAGCCACGCCCTCGCAGCGCCCTCCTGGGGCCCCCTGGGCCCCCTCCCTGAGCGGGTCCACCAGTCGCGACTGGCCGGACCAGAGCAAGGCCGGATCGGCGGGCGCCCCGGAAGCGCCCAGGCGGGTCTGCCCCCGCCATCCGCAGGGCCACCCACGGCCCGAACCCCCGCTCAGCCGTGCCCACAGTCCGTGCACGCCAAGGCAGAAGCGGACAGCGCGCCCCGTTGCCCGTGCGGCCGCGCCACGCTGCCTCTCCTCCCCCGCGCCTTGCCCCTTCATGGGGCCGAGACGCCCGCCGCAGAGGCAGCCCGACAAGTGTTGATCCGCCGGGTGTCCGGCACTCGCAGCCGCGAGGCGCCCTTCCAGGTCGAGGCTCATGCAGCGTGGCGTGCCTGGGTG
>CAUYUJ010016272.1:261802-287133 GCA_963575745.1 Prorocentrum cordatum
CGCCCTCCTCCTCCTCCTCCTCCTCCTCCTCTTCCTCGAATTCTTGTATGAAATTTGGTTCTCCTGCTTCCCTCCTATTCAGGGGGCGGGCGGGAGCCCAATCTGCTTCCAACGCCCTCCTGCTTCCTGCTTCAACCCACTTCTTTGACCATTTGGCCCCGGGGACGGGCGGAAGAACGGCTGAAGCCGGGTCACCAGACGGCCGAGGACGGTGGAAGACGGCGGAAGACGGCCACAGCTTGTAATTGCGGCTTCGGGCGAGCTTCCAAGAGGGCAGCCTAAGAGCGCTCAAAGAGCCCCCAATGTTGCTTCAAGCCTGCCCTGGAGGCCTCCAAGACGCCCTGAGAGGCTCCCAAGAGAACCCCTAAGAGGCAAACATAGTTTCATTTCCGTCTGGGAACGTACATTTTAGTATCTTCGCTTGTTGTTTTGAACACCGTCCAAGACGGCCCAAGAGAGTCCCAAGACGGCCCCAGACGCCCCAAAGAAAGCCCCGGGAAGTCCACCAAGAGAGTCCCAAGACGGCCCAAGAGGGGCACCAGAGGGCCCAAAAGATCCCGAAGAGAGCCCCACGAGGGCTATAGGCGGCCCCCAAGAGTGCCCAAGAGGGACCCCAAAGGGCTGCACGACGGCCCCACGACGGCAAAAGAGCTTCAAGACGGCCCCAAAGGGCGTCAAGCGGACATCCGAGAAGGCCTGGAGAGGCTATAATCGTTGATGTTCGTAACGGATCTTGCTAGTTCCCTTCCGTTCTGAACCTCTTCACAGGGCCCCGACAAGGCTTCGAGTGGGAAGCGGACGCCGCGGGAACTGATATGGGACGCCCTGCTTGAACTCCCCCTCCTCACGGTTTTCTTTTCTCGCAATCTATGCCCATCTGCGCTCCAGGACGCTTCCGAGAGAAGTCTTCCAGACGCCTATGGCGGTCCCCGAATGGCCCAAGACGACCTCAGGGCAGCCCAAGAGATCCCCAAGATGGCACCACAGGGCTCCAAGAGGACCCTGAGGAAGACCTCAAGAGATCCAAACCATAGATTTCCTGATGTGAGCGACGCAAGAAAACGGGGTCGTCTTCGCCGACGTTGGCGCGTAAGCTGCGCGCGTGAGCGCCCTCGGCTCCAATGTAGCGTGCCGCGCTGGCGGCCCGCGTAATAAGCTGCGGCGCAAGGTCGCCGTGCCACCCCGCATCAGACCCATGTTTGATCCTCGCTCACGTGTGCCTGGCCCAAGCCTGGAGGAGCCCTGGGCCTGCCCCCACGCAGCGCGCCGCGCCTCCGATGAGGCAGGGCGGCGCGAGGCACGACGCGCAGGAGGCGCCGCGCGGGGCAGAGCCGCTGCTGGCGGCCGGCGCGGCCTCCCGGGGGGCCCTGCCGCCGGGCGGCGTGCTGGCCCCTGCTTCACCGCAGGGCCCTGCGGAGGGCTGGCCGTCGCCGCAGAGGAGGCCGTCGACTGGCCCGCTGCGGAAGGGCCAGGTCCTCGTGCCGTCGAGGACGCTCGACAACGACGCCCAGCGCGTGGCGAACAGCGGCCGGCCGATCTCTCCTGCGGGCAGCAGCCAGAGGGCCTACGCCAAGGCGGCCCAGCAGTTCGGGCTGCAGGTCGACAGCGTCGGGTTCCCGAAGCCTGCGGTGAAGGCCACGCCGTTCCCAGAGATGGGCGCTCGTCCTGGGCTTGCCTCCCGCCCCGGCACCGCGCCCGGCGTCACCGACGACCGCACGGGCGGCCCCCGATATGGCATCGGCGCGAGGCACAACTCCAAGGTCTCCCTCGTCCTGCCGCCGTCGCCGCACCGCGGGCCCGCACGGTCCAGCAGCAGCACCAGCAGCTCCCCGCAGCTGAGGCGGACCCTCAGCAGGACGGGCGGCGGCTTCCTGGACCCGAACGCCCCCGTGCACACGCCGACGGGGCCGTCCCCGCTGTGGTCCGAGCTGCACCCCGACGCCAACGCCGCCTGCCACCCCACCTCGCTCATCGACCCCGCGAAGCGCGCGCAGAGGCTGCTGGGCACCCTGTCCTCCCTGCGGCGCCAGGCCAAGATGCGGTCCTCCTCCTCCTCCTCCACGCTGCCCGGGTCCCCCCCGGCGCTGCAGGAGGCGGGGGAGGCTGGCCAGGGCGCCTCCGAGGAGGCGGAGGCGCCGCGGGCCTCGGCGGTGGCGGAGGAGACCCCCGAGGAGACGCTGATGCACTCGACCCTGCGGGACCTCTGCGACACCTGCGGCGACCTGCAGGAGCTGCTGGCCTCGCTGCAGGCGGCGCAGGACCCCGTGGAGGAGCTCGGCGCGACCAGGCACCCCACGGCGCTCATCTCTGGCCGCACCATCGCGGTGGTGAGGCGGAAGGCCGCGCTGCTGAAGGCGGCCGAAGCCCGGGCCGCCCAGGTGCAGGCCGCCCTGAGGTCGGCCGAGGCCATGCGGCAGCTGCTGCTGCGCGCCGACCAGCCGGCCGATGCGGTGCTGGCAGAGGCGCCGGAGGAGCTCCGCTGGTCTTTCGAGGCGCTGCAGAACATCAAAGGCTTCATCGCCGATCACACTCACAAGGACGGGGACCCAGCTGAGGCCAACAAGAGCCAGTTCGAAGCCTTCGCCGCGTCCTTCGGGCTCCCAGCGAAGCACGAGATCCTGCTGAGGTTGCGCTCTCTGGCCAAGGAGGCCGTCGACTGGTGGGCCCCAGCGACCCTCGAGTGCGCCATGCGAGAGGAACCCGAGGAAGACATCGACGCAATCAAACGGATGATCAAGCTGGCCGTGGGCGTCATGAACGAGAAAGGACACGACGACCTGTTCAAGGCCGAGCAGGTCATCGCCGAACGAGCCTGCAAGCGGTGCGTGGACCGGTGCCTGGAGCTGTTCGAGCAGGAGGAAGAGCGGGCAGGGAGGAGCAACGGGGTGATGCCAGAGATGGCGAAGCGGTGCGCAGAGGCCATCGAGGCGGAGATCAAGGATGCTGTCCAGACTTTCGGCGCCGACGCTACCGACCTGAACATGCAAGAGGCGAAGCGCCTGGCGCGGCTGATGCTCCAGGAGGAGCTGGAGCGCCACGCCCAGAAGGCGCTGAGGCATGCGCGGGCGTGCCGGGAGAAGGACGCCGCCGCGGCAGAGGCGGCCAGGACGGCGGAGGGGCAAGAGGCGGTGCCCGAGGTGGGGCTCGCGAGCGCGCTCGCGGACACGGTGGACGCAGAGGTGGAGCGGGCCAGGAAGCTCCGGGTTCCAGAGCACCACGCGGCCCTCATCGAGTGCGCCAGCATCGCGAAGGACCTGCGCGATCAGGACGGCAGGGGTGGACCTGGACGGTGTTTGGGCGAGCTCGCGGGCCGTTCTCGTTTCGATGTTCGCTTTGCGCGAAGGGCGGACTGGAGACAGAACGAGGGAAAGCGGACACGAAACGAAGACGAAAAACACCGCTCAGGCTCAGCCCTGCAGGACGGTATGCGCAAGCGCGCCCGGGCCAGGCTGGAGCGGCTCGCCAAGCAGGCCGCGGCCCGCGCGGCGGAGGCCTCGGCCGGCCCCGGAGGCGGGGGCTGAAGGCGGCCCGCGGGCCTCCTTCGGCAGCCGGGCCGCCGCCTTTCGGCCGCGGCGGCGGGCTGCGGGGGGAGGGAGGGTCGCGCTCTGGCCGAGGGTCGATTGATGGGCATGTTTTCCAGCACCACCACCATAAGTTGGAGGGGGAGGGGGTCCTCCTCCTCCTCCTCCTCCACCTCCTCCTCCTCCTTCCCCCCTCCAACTTATGGTGGTGGTGGTGGTGGAAAACAGGCCCACCATCGATGGGGAATCCATCCAGGCCTCCCAGATGGGGTCGCAGCAGACGGGGTCGGAGGATCTCGCCGCACCATTGCCGATGCATCGGCGCTGCGGCTCCACGTGGAGCCCGCTTTTCTCCACGCCAGCGTCGCCGATGCACCGCCGACGTCGCCGATGCATTGTCGATGCATCGGCGATGTGCGTAGCACCCCGCAGATGCGGATAAGAGTGAGGGGGCGGTGGGAACGTCGGCAGTTTGCGAGACTCTGGAGAAGCCCGCCGCAGGCGCCAAAGTTTCATAAATTATGCAACGCCCGATTTTTCCGTTAAGCCAATCTGGGTCGGTCGCGGGTGGGTCGCGGGTGTAGAGGGCAATCCACCCTATAATAGTCACCCCGACAAGCGAAGCCGTTTAGTAAACGCACACAAGGAATGCTCGCCCGTATCTGCTCGAGTGTCCAATAGCGCGTATTTCTCAAACCCTCGATGCCCGCCCTCTGCGTCTTCGATCGAACCCCCTTTGGGGGGTATTCTTTTCTTCCCTGCAGGCCGGGCCTCGGCAAGCGGCGGGGCGGCCGCGGACCGTCGGCCTGGCCAGCGGCAGCGCTGATCGGCGGGGCGGCCGCGGACCGTCGACCCGACCCCAAGAGGGACGGACAGGGGACCGACCACGACGACGTCGACGTCGACGACGACGGCGACGACGACGACGGCGACGGCGACGAGCGAAAGCGAGAGCGAGAGAGACCGACAGCAGGGCCACGAAGGATACGAAGTAGCCCACGAAGGGCGACAGCCGGGACACGAAGGGAATGCGTATGGGGCCACGAAGAGCGCGAACGAGCGGGGGCCACGAAGGGCAGATTATGCGGGGCCACAGGAGGCAACGATGGGGCCATTGAGGGTAGCAACTGGGCCACGTAGGACAGTGAGTGGGCCACAAACGGCGACAGCGGGGCCACGAAGGGCATGCACATGGGGCCACAACTGGCGCGAACGAGCGGGGGCCACGAAGGGCATACGTATATTGGACCGCGGAGGGCAAGGACGGGGCCACTGGGGCAGCAACGGGGCCACGAAGGGCAGCGAGGGGGCCGCGAAGGGCGACAGCTGGGCCACGAAGGGCATGCATATGGGGCCACCGCGGGCGCGAACGAGAGGGGGCCACGAAGGGCATACATAACTATTTGGGGCCACGAAGGGCTGCAACGGGAGCCACGAAGGACTGCAACGGGGCAGCGAAGGGCAGCGTGGGGGCCACGAAGCGTTGTAACGGGGCCCCGAAGGGCTGCCACGGGGCCATGAAGGGTAGAGAGGGGGCCACGAAGGGCTGTGACGGGGCCACGAAAGGCAGCGAGGGGGCTACGAAGGGCTGCAACGGGGCCACGAAGGGCAGCGAGGAGGCTACGAGGGGCTGCAACGGGGCCACTAAGGGCAGCGAGGGGGCCACGAAGGGCTGCAACGGGGCCACGAAGGGCAGCTAGATGACGATTCCTAGGTAATCTGTGAGGGTTTCCTATGCGTGAGCGCGACTCCTGGGTGCCTGGGTGTCGGGAGCGCGGCGCTTGAGTAAATTGTAAGAAATTCGAACGCAAGGGCGCTGTTCTTCAGTAAACTGCAAGCAGGTCTCCAGCGAAAGCGCGATTCCACATCGCCGGGAGAGCGATTCTTGAATAAATTGTCAGGAAGTCCCAAGCGAGACCGCGATTCCTGCATCAAATGCGAGGAAGTCTCGGGCGGGAACGGGGGTCCAGGCTAAATTGTGAGGAAGTATCAGGCGGGAACCGTTGTTGTTGTTGTTGTTGTTGTTGTTGTTGTTGTTGTAAACTGGGGGCCAACGGCACAGTTTGATCCTCAAGATTTTCCCTGATAAAATAATAGGGTGCGAGCCCCGGGAAGGGCACTTCAATCAAAAAACAATGTGCACCAGACGGGGGGGTCAACAACCAATATTTTTCAGAAATGAGAGTTCAACAACAACAAACAACAACAGCACCACCAACAACACCAACAACACCAACAACAACATCAACAACACCACCAACAACACCAACAACAACAACCACAACCACAACCACAACAACAGCAACAACACCACCAACAACAACCACATCAGCAACAGCAACAACAGCAACACTGACAACAACACCAACAACACCAACAATAACACCACCACCAACAACAACATCACCAACAACAACAACAGCGCAACAAGCATATTTGTTTCCTCGAATTCCTTGTTCAGCCACGCACCCAGGGACAATGAATGACCGTTCGCCCCCCTCACTCTGATCTGCGATGCGGCGTGACCCTCCGACCCCACCTACGCGGACACCAGCTGGGAGGCCTCTACGGGGGGGGGGGTGCAGGGGACGGTGGCCCCTGGAGGTGCGTCGCGGGCACCTCAAACGAGGGCCTTCGCGTGCCGCTTCCCGGCCAGGCTGGAGTCCTCAGCCCGGGGCGCCGCTGCAGAAAAAGAAGAAAGATCTCCCAGTGTGTTTGTGCGTGTGTGTGTGTGTGTGTGTGTGTGTGTGTGGACGCAGCCTGCCTTGCGGCTTCCCCCCCCCCCAAGCCGCTGCCGGCCCGCCGCCGCTGGTCCCCGCCCCCCCGGCGCCGCCCCCGCCACGCACCCGGCCCTGCCCTGAGCGTGCCTGGCTTCCTCCTCCCTCCCCGCGGCGGCCGGGCGCCTCCTCCCTCCCTGCTCCTGCATGGTGGCCTAGTTCGCGTTTCGTGCGCCTACCAGCACCCCATCGCCAGCGCAGGCGCTCTGCCCAGCCGCCAGCGGAAAAAGTGTGTGTGTGTGTGTGTGTGTGTGTGTGTGTGTGTGTGTGTGTGTGTGTGTGTGTGTGTGTGTGTGTGTGCGTGTGTGGACCTTCGTGTAGTGGCCGTCCCACGCTTCCGTCACCCGAAGACGACCCTCAAGGAGGCCCTGGATGCCTCCAAGCCTCCGAAGGCGCCAGGCGGCCCCAGAGCTCCCCGAGACGGTGGAGAGGCCTCCTCATAATTAGCCCCCGAGGGATCCCTGAAGGATCACCAGACGCCCCTCATAGGCTCCCAGGAGGCAGCACAACGCCCATGTTTTGCATCTTCCGGGCGTGCACCCTTTCAAGCGAGAGGAATCCCCTAGAGCCCCCCTCAAAGGCACACGCGTCTCCAAGATGCCCCGAGAGACATCCGTGAGAGGTCCGAGACATCCTTCCTCTTCCTCGTCTTTCCTGGTTATCTCGTTCCTCCTTTCTTCCCTCCCGCCTGAACCTCTTCAGAGGGCTCCCACGACGCTCAAGTGAGAAGGGACGCCCTGATCGATTTTGCCTAAAGGTGTCCCTCTCTCTTCGCCCTGCTGCTCTTCCCTTTCTCCCTGTCTTCTCCATGCCGCCTTGTCATCTTCAGGAAACTCCGTCATAGAACTCCATGCTTCCAGCTCTGTCCTCACCATTTATTGCATCGCGAGTCGTGCGCACCGCACGGGGATCCTGAGAGGACCCATCGGACTCTCGAGCACCTCCTCCGACCCATCCCAGCTGTTCCAAGCAGCGTCGCTTCCTCAGTTCCCCGTTCACGTTAGGGATGCGTCTCTGGAAGACACCCCCGCGAATGGCCGAAGAGCCCCCAGCATGTCCTCGACGAGTTTCCAGAACCTTCCAAACGCGCCATCGAGAGTCTCCCAGGGAGTTCCCAAGACGCCCAACATAGACTTCCAAGAGGTCCTCCAGGGCTCCAGGACGCCTCCCTCGCTGAGTGGAAGCACACCGCGGGAGCCACTGTGACTCTTCTCTCCCCTCGCCTCCTGTGCTCGTCCCTCCCCTTCCCTGTGGCTGCCTCGCTCTCCCTGCCCTGCACGCCTCCTTCCCTCCCCTCCTCCGTCTCGTGCAATGCCCGCACGTGCTCGAAGGATTGCAAAAAAACCCTGGAACGAAGGATTGCAAAAAACCTGTTTTTTTGCAATCCTTTTTTTTTTTGTTGCAATCTTGGTTTTTTTTTTTGCAATCCTTCGAAGGTCGGGGTCCGCGGCTCCAGCGCGCTTCCGAGGCGTTGGACGTCCTCGTGGGCCCGGGGTGCCCACCTCGCCCCCCCCCCCCGACCCGTTCGGGCAGGCGCGCGTCCCGGCCAGCGTTCTGAAGGAGTCCCCTCCTTGTCCTTCTCCTCCTCCTCCTCTTCCTCCTCCTCTTCCTCCTCCTCCTCCTCCTCTTCCTCCTCCTCCTCCTCCTCCTCTTCCTCCTCCTCCTCCTCCTCCTCCTCCTCTTCCTCCTCCTCCTCCTCCTCCTCCTCCTCCTCCTAGGCCCTCCGGCCGCGGTCGCCGGGGCGGTGGGGGAGGCCTCCCGACAGAGCGACGCCAACAGGTTTCACCCTCGACCTGGAACATTTCAGGGGCACCGAGAGGGTGGACGGGCCAGGGGGAGCATCGACTCCGGCTCGCCCGTGCATCGCCGATCGATTCCTGCCAGCCCCACCCCATCCAGGAGCGTTGGGTCTCGCTATCCAGGACCCATCGATGCACCACCGACTCCACGTCAATGTCCCCTCCCCGAGTCGGTCCCCCCTCTCGTTTCCCCTCACTGGTCCCCTTGCCCGCCCCGCTTTGATCTTTGACCCTTGCTCTTCTTACCTTGCGCAGGCCGCTGGGCGGACTCGGCACCCGTGGCGTCGGGATCTGCTGACGCACGGCGCCGACCGAGCACGGAGCGGGCACCCGGCGAGGCAGTGCAGAGCTCGCAGCGCTCACCCAGGCTCGGCCCCTGTGGCGGGGACGACGCGGCGGGCCAGCCGCCACGCCTGCTCGAGCATCTGCTTCTCCTTCTCCTCCTCCTCCTCCTCCTCCTCCTCCTCCTCCTCCTCCTTTCCCTCCTCCTTCCCCTCCTCTTCCTCTCGGAGGGGCGCCAACTATACACCACCACCAGCCCTGGCCAGGCACTTCCTGGACCCTGGATCGGTGTACAGACCTCCTGGCCTAGGCCAGGAAGGCCTGCACATCAACCCAGGGCCCACGATAGGCCTGGCCAGGGCTGGTGGCGGTGTATTCTTTGGAGCTCTCCTATCCTCCTCCTCCTCCTCCTCCTCCTCCTCCTCCTCCTCCTCCTCCTTCTCCTCTTCCTTTTCCTCCTGCTGCTCCTCCTCCTCCTCCTCCTCCTCCTCCTCCTCCTCTTCCTCCCCCGCCCCAGCCCCCAAGAGGTCGCAGGGCCGCTCACCTACCGCTTCGCCGCCTCGACGCGCGGGCTGGCCGCGGGACAGGGCGCGGAGCGGGCCCTGACGTACGAGTTGGCCGCCGCCTCGAAGGGCATCCCGCGCGCGAGGGCGACGACGCCGACGACGCCGACGACGCCGAAAGCCGACGACGTCGACGGCGACGTCGCCACCGTCGGCAACGCCGCCGTCAGCTTTCGCCTCGTTGCGGTCGTCGTCGCTGCCGTCGTCGTGGCCGTCGGCGTCGGCGTCGTCGTCGGCGTCGTCGCCGTCGGCGTCGTCGTCGGCGTCGTTGCCGTTGGCGTCGTCGTCCTTGTCGTCCGCGTCGTCATAGCTTGCGCTACATCTTACAGCCTGCCTCTCTCTACAATCTCATTGCGCTAACTAGTTTTTTATACGCCGAGTTGTGTGCCCAAACCTCACTTTAGTGGCCTTCGGCCCATCCCGCCACCGTACCTGGGTTGGGTCAGGCTCCTCACGCATGCCGTCTGGGGCCTCTTGGGATGCCTCCTTGGGGCCTCCTGGGGGCCTCCTGGGGGCCTCTTGGGGGCCTCTTGGGGGCTTCTTGGAGCCCTCTTGGACGCCTCGGGGGTTCTCTTGGGGGTACCTTGCACAGCGGTTTTGGGAGCCTCGGCACAAGAGGGCTCGTGGGGCCTGTTCGGGTTCCCCGCTCCAGGGCCCAAAGCACTGAGGGACCATTTCTCTGCAGTGCTTCTCTTGGTTTCTGGACATGTCATGCGGGGCGCCCACAGGAGCGCGCCGAGGCGCCCAAGAGCGACCAAGAGTACTTGTGAATCCGGGGCCTGGGCCTCTCGAAGAGCGAAGGGACCTGGGGACATCCCGCTCAGTACCCACGGCACGGTAGCGTATTCTTAACTGGCATCTGCTGTGGTTGCCCCGCCGTTCATTGCGTGAAGGGCGGAGCGACCAAACGGGACCTGGTGGGTGAAGAGACGACGCGCACAATCAAGCTGCGCCGTGCTTGGAGCAGTCTTCCTAGGAGGATGACCTTTATACCATTTTTTCCCCCGCAGCCAGGCGACTCCTGGAGCGAATGCTCCAGGAGTCGCCTGGCTCGTTGGCTGGATCCACACCCCAGGGCCGACCGGCCCTGGGGGGGGGGAGGGCAGCTTCCGACGGCTGCCATCAGCACAGCCGGCCCCGACTCGCAGGCCGGCCCTGCCAAGTCGAGGGTGCCCTGGCGTTCTGTGCCTTGCAGCCCGTGCCTCCTGCACTCCCAAGGCGATGTGGCCCCTCGGAAGGGCCTCATGTCCTCTCGCGCGTCCTGTCAGATCAAGGCCGACTGTACGTCGCGGTCGTGTTCCGCTACGGTCGGTCCGAGGTATACGACCCTGGTCGGTTCGTGGAGGGCACCCCACTGTTCGTCGTGCTCGTTGGATGCTCTGGTGCATCCTGGGGAAGCCACTCTGGATGCTCTGTGTGCCTTGGCCGGTGGAGGGTCTCATGCTCTTGAAGGAGGTTCTTCTGTCCCTGGCCCGGCTGTACGTCGCGGTCGCCTGCGTCCGGCCGCTCTGGTCCGGCTGGGCGACTGCCCCGTGGCTGCGCCGCCGCGCCCCTGCCGGGCTGTCTCTTGCGCCGACGGCGCCGGGCACTGGCGCGAGGACGGGGCCGAGGCTGTCCGTGGTTCGGTCGGCTCGGCTGCGTCGCCGTCGGCTGCGTTCGGCCACTTTGGTCTGGCTGGATTCAGGAGGGAAAAAAACACACAGAGATAATGAACCGTCGATCCCCGGGAGATGGGAAAATGTGGGAAGTGGGGGGAAGACAGAACCCAGAAAACATGGGAAAATGTTGGGAATCCTGTGATTTGTGTGTATCCAACTGTGTGTCCCCGGGCCCCTTCACACTTTGGTCTGGCCGGATTGCTGCGCCGCGGTGGCTGCGCCGCGGCTGCGCCGCGGCTGCCCCGCGGCTGCGCCGTCGCGCCTTCGCCACCGGCTGCCCTGTGCGGCCTGTCCTGGTCGGCCTCCGCGGGCCTCGCGCGAGGCTTTGTTGTCGGCCGGGCGCGCCCTCCAGACGAGGGGGCCTCGCCGGCGGTCTGTCCGCGCACTCCCCTCGCCCTGGGCAGAATCAAGGAGCCCAAGGAGGCGCAAATGAATACACACACAAATGACAGGTCCCCCCATATTTTCTCCCGTATTTTCTGGGTTTTGTCTTCCCCCCTCATTTTCCATATTTTCCTATATTTGTTCGGGGAATCGACGATGAATTGTGTCTGTGTGTTTCTGTTCCTCCTGACAGAAGCCGGCGCAGGGCCGGCAGTAGCAGATCAGGAGGAAGAAAAACATAGACACAAATGACCGTCGGGTCTCCGGAAAGTTTGGGAACAGATGGGAAGCGGGGGGGGGGGGAACACGAGTCTCCGGAAGATGTGGAAACATATGGGTAATCTTGGGATTTGGAGGAGGAGGAGGAGGAGGAGAAACGCTTGTCTTTCGCACCCCTGGCATCGCGAACCTCGTGTTTGTTCTCACAGGGGCTTTGTTGGATGCCCAGGAGAGAGAGAGAGAGAGAGAGAGAGAGAGAGAGGAAGAGAGAGAGAGAGAGAGGGAGAGAGAGAGGGAGAGAGGGAGAGAGAGAGGGAGAGAGGGAGGGAGAGAGGGAGAGTCGCTTTCTGCGAACTCCAATGTGCGTGCGCACGCCAGCACGGGCGTCCCCCTCGGGGGACGGGAGTCCGGCACAGGGCTGCGAGCACTCCGTGGGCCCTGCGCCTCCCCGAGTGGTCTCGAACAGAAGCGGCGGAGCGAGAGACGCAGGGAGAGGCAGTGGCACAAGATGGGGAGGAGCAGGACGACGAGGGATAATGGGTGTACTCTCAAGGGTGGGTCGGAAGAGAGAGGGAGAGGAAGAGAGAGAGAGAGAGAGAGACATAGAGACAGAGACAGAGACAAAGACAGAGAGATAGAGAGAGAAATATATAGAGAGAGGAGATATAGAGAGAGGGGGAAAGAGAGAGAGAGAGAGAGAAGGAGAGAGAGAGAGAGAGAGAGAACGAGAGGCGATAGGTGTATATATACAGATAATGAAATATACAGCGAGAGAGAGAAGAGAGAGAGAGAGAGAGAGAGAGAACAATGAAAGAGAGAGAGAGAGAGTGAGCCGAGGAAAAGAAGAACACCACCGTCGTGAATGAATGCTGTTAAGAATGAGTGCTGGGGGGTGTATACATGTATATATATATATATATATATATATATATATATGTCTATGTGTATCTGTATGTCTCAACACACGGGTGCTGGAGTGTGGCAGGCGCCGAGGCGTGAGCGCCCCATCGGGCCAGCCGAAGACGTTCCGATTGGACAGGCGCACGGGAAGGATCCGGCCGAAGACGATCCGAGCTGAGACGGCACAGGCGAGAACCACACTTCTCCCGAGCAGCGTTGCGCTGGAGGGCTCTCGCAGCGGCAAAAAAGGAGAGCTACAGGGAGCCAGTGCCCGCCTGCCTGGATCGCCTGATCTGGCAGCTGCTTCGCTCGAGACACCATTCACATGTCATTCAGGAATCGTGCTCTAGCCTCCATTCGGCGGCGAGCGAGGGGGCAGAGTGAGAAGGAGAAGGCCCTCTCAGAAGGCGGCAGGACTTCTCAGATACCTTCGCGCCTTCCGAGAAGTTCTCTGCGTCTTCGGGGAAGGCTGAGGAGACTTCTCAGAAGGCCGGGGGACTTCCGAGCTTGCTGAGGAGGCCCTTCCCTTCTCACCTCCCCCCTAGGCTCGCCGCCGAATCGTGCTCTCGCCTCAATGCTGGCCACATTTTTGGTCTGGACGGCCACGGTCCCTGGTAACAGACAGGCGGCGGTGGACACAGCCCTGCTCTCACCCTTGTCCCCAGCCGTCGAGGTCCTGGAATCCCCAGGGATCCTTAACTCACCAGCCGACCTCCTACTCCACAGCCCGCCTCTTCACTTTTGCTGCTATCAGGGTGCTTTGCTGGCATAATTTTGATGAAGTCCTGCGCGTGGAAAGAGCATTGTGCGGGAAAGGCGACGGCACCAGTGGACAGCATCATGGGAGAGAGGAGAGCGGTGCTGCTGTTGGAAAGAGCGTGTTCTACCGCTGCTGGCGGAAAGCCGGGGGGGGGTCACTGGGGGTTCCTAACCCGTCCCCCCCCCCGTTCGAAAGCTGGGGGGTTGGTCACTACCGGTTCGAACCTCCCCCTCCGCCCCCCCCCCGTCCATCATGGAAAGGGGGGGTCACTACCGGTTCGAACCCCCCCCTCGCCGCCGGCAAACGATTCCCGCTCCTCGGGACAGTGGGACAGTGGTGGGGACACTGGGACAGTGGTGAGGACTGCGATGGTGAGGACAGTGGTGTGGGGACAGTGGGACAGTGGTGGGGACGGTGATGGTGGGGACAGTGGTGAGGGGAACGCGGGACAATGTTGGGAACAGTGGCGACGGTGGGACAGTGGTGGGGACGGTAGTGGTGGCGCAGTGGTGAAGGCGGTGGTGAGGATGATGGTGGGACAGTGGTACAGTTGGGAGACTGGTGGGGGCAGTGGGGACAGTGGGGACAGTGGGACATTGGTGGGGACAGTGGGGGCAGCGGGACAGCGGTGGGGACAGTGGGGACAGTGGGACAGTGGTGGGAACATTGGGACATTGGGACAGTGGTGGGGACAGTGGGGACAACGGGGAGAGTGGGACCGTGGTGGGATAATGGTGGGGACAGTGGGGACAGTGAGACACTGGTGGGGGCACTGGTGGGGGCAGTTGGGACAGTGGTGGGAGCAGTGGGACAGCTCAGTGGGACAGCAGCGGGGACAGTGGGACGTAGGACAGTGGGGACAGTGGGGACAGTGGGACAGTGGTGGGGACCGTGGGGAAAGTGGCGACGGTCGGACAGTGGTGGGAACAGTGGTGGGGACAGTGGGGACAGTGCGACAGTGTTGGGGGCACTGGTGGGGACAGTGGGGACGGTGGTGGGAAAGTGGGGACAGTGGTGGTGGGGACGGTGGTGCTGAGGACAGCGGTGGGGGATGTGGTGCGGACGGGTGTGGGGACCGGGGAGTCGTTTGCCGGCGGTGAGGGGTGGGGTGGGGTTCGGGAGGGGGTGTTTTGCCTGGGGAAGGGGGGGGAGAGGGGGGGGGTCCAGGGGGGGGTCCAGCAGGGGGGTGGGGATTTTCGAAGGGGGGGGGACCCCCGGGTTCCAGAGGAAGAGGGGGGAATTTTCCACAGTACAGCGGCAATCGGCGGTGGATCACGCTCACTCTGATGTTGAGTCATGGTGCAGAGGGAGGGGTGGAGGAGGTAGAGAAGCAAATGAAGGGAGGGGAACACCCTCGGAGATTCTCTGCGCCCGCAAGCCTGCTTGGGAGACAGCCGAGGCAGCCAAAAAGGTCAGGGGGTACTGGAGGGCTTCCTGACGCCGCACTCTCCCCTCGTCGCAAGCTGCAGACGCCGCAGCAGGCCGCCGACTTTGGAACGGACCTCGATAGACTAGGGAATGGAGGGAATACTCAAGCAGTAGCAAAGCGTCCTGGTCTGCCTAGGGGCCCACCCAAGAACATTCTAATGACCTTTGTGGTTTTCACGAATTGTTCTTGGGACAATTCTGGCTGAGACGTTCTTGTTATAATGTATCTGCTTTACGTTCTAAGAACATTGCTGATTATGTTGATGTTGATGTTGATGTTATTGTTGTTATTGCTGCTGCTGCTGCTGCTTATGTTGTTGTTGTTGTTGTTGTTGTTGTTGTTGTTGTTGTTGTTGTTGTTGTTGTTGTTGTTGTTATTGAACATTATTACTTCTAAAGAATAATTATTGTTGGGACCCCTGGTGCACGGCCCCCTCGCCGCGCCTAGGCCGCAGCCACATTTTCATCATTTTCGTGAGGAAGTCTCAGGCAAAACGATGTGATCCAGATCCGGTTGTTTTGTTACGGCCCGCTTTCCCTTGCAAAAAATAAGCTAAAGTGGACATTTCTTGTTCTAACATAACCAAACTTCAAGAATCCCTTGCAAAAATTAAGGTAAAGTGGACATTCGCGCGCGCAAGACGAAATCCTTCCAAAACCTTAGTGTTCGTAACGATTTTAACATCAAAACATCAAAAAGCCATTGTTTTTTTTTTTTTTTTTTTTTTAAAAAAAAAAGAAGCAAAGGTCAACATCCATCCGCGCGCTCTTGGGATTTCGTTAGAAACCCAACCTTTTTAAACATTTCGTCAAACGGGCTTTAGCGAGCAACTTTTCGAACTTCTGCAACAAAGGTTGCGCGCCTGCCAGGGCCATCATCCCTGTCAAATAATACCATATGGGACACATTCGTTTTTTATTCGCGCGCGCACGCCGTCGTCGTCGGGGCCGCGGGGCCCTGAATAGTAGCCAACGTCCGTCCGCATTGGCCACGAAGTGAAGTAGCCGAACGTAATAGGGCGGGAAATGGGTCGTGGGGTGGTGGCGAAGAGTCGTTGGAAAATTTGGTAGAGGCTTGAACTGAGCCCCCCCACAAAGTGGGGGTATGTGCCGCCTTCCCTATATGAAAACCTGGCCTGGGAGAACGGAGCGTCCCACGTGCTAGTAAATTGTTGTTGTTTAAATTGTTGTGTTGTTGTGTTGTGTTGTTGTTGTTGAACAAGGCGGTCATGAAGGTCGCCTTCGCGCCCCCCCCCCCCCCAGCAAACCAGCAACCCAGCAGCGGATCTGTGCGACCGTGGGGCCGAGCTCCACCGAAACTTCATTTCGGCACACCCCTCTCGAGGATCGTGGCCCTGGCCCCACAGGGAGCTCCACCGAAGCTTCATTTCGGCACACCCCTCTCCAGGATCTTGGCCCTGGCCCCACTGGGAGCTCCACCGAAGCTTCATTTCGGCACACCCCTCTCGAAGATCGTGGCCCTCGCCCCACAGGGAGCTCCACCGAAGCTTCATTTCAGCACACCCCTGTCGAGGATCGTGGCCCTGGCCCCACAGGGAGCTCCACCGAAGTGTTATTTCTGCACACCCCTCTCGAGGATCGTGGCCCTGGCCCCACAGGGAGCTCCACCGAAGCTTCATTTCGGCACACCCCTCTCGAGGATCGTGGCCCTGGCCCCACAGGGAGCTCCACCGAAGTGTCATTTCGGCACACCCCTCTCGAGGATCGTGGCCCTGGCCCCACAGGGAGCTCCACCGAAGCTTTAGAACACCTATAGAACATATATAAGAAACGTTAGGAAACTTATAGAAAAACAAACAGGAATCATATAGGAAACCTATAGAAAACATATCGGGCACATATAGAACACTTATAGGACATATATAAGAAACGTGGGAAAACTTATAGAAAACAGATAGGAATCATATAGGAAACCTATAGAATACATATAGAGAACATATAGAACACCGATAGAAAACATACAGGAAACATATATGACACGTATAGAGAACGTATAGGGATCCTATAGGATCCTGTAGGGATCCTATAGTATCTTATAGGATCCTATAGGATCCTGTAGGGATCCTATAGGGATCCTATACTATCCTATAGGATCCTATAGGATCCCATAGGATCCTATAGGGATCCTAAAGGGATCCTACGGGGATCCTATAGGGATCCTATAGCATCCTACAGGATCCTATAGGGATCCTATAGGGATCCTATGGGGATCCTACAGGGATCCTGTAGGATCCTATAGGGATCCTATAGGGATCCTATAGGGACTCTATAGGGACTCTATAGGGATCCTATAGGGATCCCTATAGTATCCTATAGGGATCCTATAGGGATCCTACAGGATCCTATAGGGATCCTATAGGGATCCTATAGTATCCTATCAGGATCGTATAGGGATCCTATAGTATCCTATAGGATCCTATAGGGATCCTATAGAATCCTATAGTATCCTATAGGATGTTATGGGGACCCTATAGGATCCTATAGGGGTCCTATAGTACCCTATAGTATCCTGTAGGGATCCCTATAGTATCCTATTGGGGTCCTATAGGTATCCTATCCTATAGGATCCCTATAGTATCCTATAGGGATCCTATAGGGATCCAATTGTATCGTATAGGGATCCTATAGGGATCCTATAGGGATCCTATTGTATCCTATAGGGATCCTATAGGGATCCTATAGAATCCTATAGGATCCTATAGGATCATATAAGATCCTATAGGTGTCCCTATAGGATCGTATAGGGATCCTATAGGGACCCTATAGGGATCCTATAGGGTTCCTATAGGGACTCTATAGGGATCCTATAGGGATCCCTATAGTATCCTATGGGGATCCTATAGGGATCCTACAGGGATCCTATAGGGATCCTATAGGGATCCTATAGGGATCCTATAGGATCCTATAGGGATCCTATAGGATCCCATAGGGATCCTATAGGGATCCTATAGGGATCCGATAGGGGTCCTATAGGGACCCTATAGGGACCCTATAGGGATTCTATAGGGATCCTATAGGATCCTATAGGGATCCTAAAGGGATCCTACGGGGATCCTATAGGAATCCTATAGGATCCTATGAGATCCAATAGGAATCCTATAGGATCTTATAGTATCCTGTAGGGCCTCCGTTCCGGAGCCTCGCCGGAGCAAACGTCGGAACCTGTTTGGGGTTTCGTTGGGCGGACATAAGGAAGGTTTTTTTTTTGTCGGGTTGCTGGGTTGCTGGGTTGCTGGGTTGCTGGGTTGCTGGGGGGGGGGCTAGCAACGGCGACCTTGTCGTCCGCCTTGAGTACTAGTGGTCGAGGCGGTCAGAGCGAGCGCGTCGGGACGCGTCTCTCATGACGGCCTTGACCTTGTTGGTGTTGGTGTTGTTGTTGTTGTTGTTGTTGTTGTTGTTGTTGTTGTTGTTGTTGTTGTTGTTGTTGTTGTTGTTGTTGTTGTTGTTTGTTGCTGCTGCTGCTGCTGTTGCTGCTCTTGGATATTCATTTCAAAAACGTATTTGTTGTTGATCTCCAGAAGCGGTTCCGCGTGCGCTCGCCTCGACGCCGGCTAAATTTTCTCTGAAACCGAGGCTCCCGCTCGAGCGTTGGCTTGAGGCTAAATGTGTGCCCTTGGTGGTCCAGCTATGACAACAACGGCTCCCGCTCGATACTTCCTCATAGTTTACCCCGAGACACCCTACCCTGGCCAGAGAGGCCCCCGAACTCAGGAACGGCGCTCTCGCTCGAGACTTCTCGCAATTCAACTAAGTTGGCGGAGGCCCAGCCACGACGACAGGGGCTCCTGCTGGATACTTCCTAACGAGTTTACTCTGAGAGCCCTGGCCAAGAAGGCCCCCGAACTCAGGAACGGCGTTTTTGCTCGAGACTTTTCTGTAATTCAGGCAAGTTGGTGGAGGCCCAGACACGGCGACAAAGGCTCCCGTTCGATATTTCTCCATAGGTATTCCGAGAGCCTTTGGCCAGACAGGCCCCCGAACTCAGGAACGGCGCTCTCGCTCGAGACTTCTTCGCACTTCAGTCAGTGGCCGACAAGGAAGCGATTTCCCCCGAAAGGGGGTGCAATCGAAGACGAAGTGGGCGGGTATCGAGGGTTGGGGTATACGGAATGCAAGACACGCGTGACAGTAAGAGCGACAAGTCTTAAGATGTTTTTTTTTCCTTCTTCTTCTTCTTCTTCTTAGAACACTCGTCTGTTCTAAGAGCATGTCCCGGTAGGCCCATAGGAGTGCCTGGACGGTCGGCCCCTGCTCAAGAGAACGAGGAGGAGTCGGAGGACGAGCAAGAGGATGGCTTCACTGCCCCCACTGGCCGAGCGGAGCCTCGGCACGCCGTGCCGCCTCATTGGCCAGCCCCCGCCGCCGCGGGTGCCCTTCGCCCCCTGGACCGACGACGGAGACGGCGCTGGTAACGTCGACGGCGAGGACGCCGCCGCCGACGACCACCACCACCACCACCACCACCACCACCACCACCACCACCACCACCACCACCACCACCACCACCACCACCACGGCCTGATCACGACCGCGACCGCGGCCAGAACGACAGCCCTGGCGGCGGCGGCGGCAGCGACGAAGGCGGCTGCGACTGCGGCCGGCCCCGCCCGCCGCCCGCCGACCTCTGCCGAGGTCGCGGTCCGCCAGGACGACGGCAGCCTGCGGCCGAACTCCACCTGCGGTCCGGCCGCCCCTCCGCGCGCGCGCACCCCCGCGGGGGCTCTCCCTCGGCCGGGCCCTCTGGCGGCAGGCCCCTCCGCGGGCCCCTCCGCGGGGCCTCTCGGCTTTAGGACGATCAGGAGGGGGAGAAACGCACCGACACAAGTAGTCGTCGACTCCCAGGAGAACATGGAAAACATGGGAGGGTGGGGGGAGGACGAACACCCAGAGCATGTATGATCATATGATGTCATCTATCTGTGTGTCCCTGGGCCCCTCAGAGCAGCGTTGGGAGGGGGGAGTGTCTCAGGGGAGGAATGTGCCGACCCCCAATCGCCCAGTCGTCGCCGAAGAGGAGCCAGATGGCCCACGCTGCCCAGCAAGGACCGTGCGGATGCGCTATCGGGGGCCTATCGCCTATCGCCAGTCGCGGCGATATGTCTCGCAGACTCCGGGTCAATGTTTCTCCCCCCATGAGCTGGTCCTCCCCGAACCCAGACCCCTGACGTCATGCTGTTTCCATAACGTCGACAGCAGGAGACATCCACACCCGGGATGTTTGTTTCATTCTGAGTCGTGTTTTGACGGTCCCGGGGCATGGTAAGGGTTCCCAGGGGCCGAAGATTGAGACAAATCTTCCGTCGTGAATTCTCTATGACTCGAAGGGGTCCGGGAGCGTTGCCTCACCGCCGGCCCCTCACGGCGACTTCCTCGGCTGCCCCTCAGCGGCGCCTCGGCGCTGCGGCGGCCACAGTGGACCGCGGAGAGTCCCCGCGCGGCGCGCTGGGCCCTTCCGGCAGACCCCTCGGCAGGCGTTCGGCGGGCCTCCTGGGTCTGTTCAGGGACGTCACCGAGGGAATCTTTGTGAAGAGGACAAGGCGGCATGACATCACAGCTTCCGGAGCTCCTCGCGGATATTTCTTGGATCCGCGCTGGACCCCTCTGGCGGCGCCTCTGGTGCCGCCCCGGACGCGCCAGCGCAGATCCAGGACATCAGCGCGGACCTCCAACAGTTTGGAGGAGGAAGAGGAGGAGGAGGAGGAGGAGGAGGAGGAGGAGGGGGAGGAGGGGGAGGGGTGAGGAGGGGGAGGGGTGAGGAGGGGAGGGGTGAGGAGGAGGAGAAGGAGGAGGAGGGGGAGGAGGAGGAGGAGGAGGAGGAGGTTTCTCTCGATTTGAGGCTCGAGATTTCCGGGCGTGTCCGTCGGCTCCCGGAGGTCTGCCGGCCTCGGGATGCCTTTTCGGCGGCGCCCCGCTCTGAGGGCGTCCCGGGCCTGCCCGGATCGCTCCGCAGGGCCGCCCGGCCCGGGGCCGCGCTGCGGCCCGAGGGCCGGCCCATGGGGCGTTACCACCGGGAGGGTATTTTGGCGGCGCCCTCCGCGCGGACGCGGCGCGCTCGCTCCAGACGGGGCCTCTCGCCCGCGAGGGCCGCGGGCGTTGGCATCTCTGCTCTTCCTCGGCGGGAGGCAGGCGGAATGGCGGCAGGAGAGCCGGCGGATGCAAGCTTAATTTTCTGTCCCCGAAGAGAGATGTTTTTGCTGGGCTCAGGGGCCGCGGGAGTTATCTTCCCTTCCTCGGCGGAAGGAGGGCGGAAGGGCGGCAGGAGCCGGCGGAGACGAGCTTTTCTGTCCCCAAAGAGAGATGTTTCTGCTGGGCTCAGGGTTGCTGGCGCCCGCCGAGTGTTCTGTTGACTATTTGTGTCTGTAGGTTTTTGTCGCACCGATTGTGTTTTTCGTTGGTTGTCGTGGTCTTCCATTGTTCAGGGCAGTCTCCTGAGACCGCTGGAGATGGAGGGGGGAGGACGCACGCTGCGGAGGAGAGGAGGAAGGAGAAGGGAGGAGGGCGGGAGCGAGGTTGGCACTCGGCAGTCTCGTCGACGCGAGTCGGGAGGCGCCGACGTTCGTGTCTCGGGGGTCCCTGGAAGGCGAGCTCCTAGCTGGGGCGGTTGGGTTGTTTGTGGGGGCCGTCTGGAGCCACATCTGGGGGTGACCCTCGGGCGGTGCGTCCTGGGGGGGCGATTAATGGGGGGTGCGGACATTTGCACTCTTCTGTGCCATCGCTCCTCGAGGGCGAACACCCTTGCCTTGATAAGCAGATGAGCGATCGCCGCAACCTGTGGACGGAGTCGTGTGGATCGTGGTGTTCGCGCCCCCTTCAGAGGGATGGGACACGAGGACCCGCAGGCTATGACTCGCTCCGACTGGACACCATGATGCGAGGAGAGCAGCAAGCTTGCGGCATGCCGCTCGTCATTCCTGGGGAAGCTCAAGGAAGTGGTGCGGAGGGTGCGTTCCTACACTCGTGCCTCTGGCAGGACAGGATCGACTCAGAGGGAAGACGTGCTCAGTTGGTACCCAGAACTGTGCACGTTGACTAATCTTCAGTCGGGCCTATCCCTCTACAGGGGGAATATTCAAAAATAGTTTAAAAATGTCTGGGGACGTTTTTTTGTGACTATTTCTGAATATGGTGGGGGTACTGTTTGAGTATCTTTAATTTTTGGCCCAAAATCCCCCTGTAGGGGGACGCGCCCGACTTATGGCTAATCCTGATCTGAATGATCCGCGCTTCCATCCTTTGCTTTCCATCAGAGATGATTGACCTTGGAGAACACTGGGCCGAATGGGCCGAAACCCCAGATGTCGGACCCAGCTACGAAGCAATCGTAAGAATGGCACGGCAATGCCAGGTCCCCTCCTAGCAGAACATCGAAAGGGGCAGAGAAGCTGCCATCAAGTTCGGGAATCTGCGTGATACGAAGGGGCTTGATGAGGTAGCTCTTTGAGTAAGTCAACAAGGGTCAGCAGCAGACCGTGTCTGGAAGACGACGGAAATAATTCGTTCGCTCCCGAGTACTGGTGGCTGTTCCGGGACCGTCTCTCCATGGAGGGGGTCGTAAAGCTGTTCATATTGAATCTCTGTCTGATGCGCAGGTGCAAGCTGAGACACTCGGGATTGAATAGCCCCTATACCCCTGATGATAAAATCCTGGGGATAGTAAAGTTCGGGGTCTTGGGGGGAGAATAAACGTTTTTCCCGGCGGAGGATGATGGTGATGAAGATGGTGGTGATGGTGATGATGATGATGATGATGATGATGATGATGATGATGATGAGGATGAGGATGCTGCTGCTGCTGCTGCTGATGATGATGATGATGATGATCCGGATGATTCGGATGATTCGGATGATGATGATGATGATGATGATGATGATGATGATGATGATGATGATGTTGATGATGATAACGATGATAACGATGATGCTGATGATGATGCTTCTGATGATGCTGATTCATGATGATGATGATGATGATGATGATGATGATGATGATGATGATGATGATGATGATGATGATGATGCTGATGATAGTGATGCTGCTGCTGATGATGATGGTGATGGTGAGGATGTGCTAAAAAAGTACTACACAAAGAACGCATGTTCACTTCAAAATCCAATCGGTCCCCACGGCCCTGCCACGCGGTCCTGACTCGGGAAAGGCTGAGAAAGTGAGAATCCCATGGCCCTGCCGCACGTTCGTGGCTTGAGAAAGCTGAAATGGTGAGAATCCCACAGCCCTGCCACACACTCGTGACTTGCGAGAGCTGAAATGGTGAGACCTCCATTGCCATGCTCAGCGTTTTTTTTTATGTTGCTACTCAACATAAGACGATTGCAATTTCGATTCGCAACTTCCCCCTGCGATAATCAAGTTCGGCCTCGCCGCCCCTCTCCACAATCAAACATGTCTGACCCGGGGGTTATAACCAGTCAGGGGTTAAGGGGGGAGTTATTATTTATTATCTGGGGAACGGGGTTATAGCGTGAGAAAATGCCTGGCGACAGCTGTTGTCCATGTGTATTTCTCCGAGGCAACTTCGGGATTTATATCGCGGATGGTCCTGGAGCAGTGGAGTGATTTTTGCTACGAGGCGCAGCGCATTCCGTGGCACCTGGGTGGCAAGGGCTGGCTTGCTCGCAATGCAATGTGTGTCATCGTCCTGTCTTCAAAGAAGTTGTGCACCCCTGACAGGACATTCGTTGGAGTAAGACCCAGGAACCGTTCCGCTAATTTGTGGTCTCCCAGCTGCAGGATATCTGTGCTGAGATGTCGAGAGGTAGGTGCGCCCTTGAGGCGACGTACTTCCTGGACCCAAGCGGCGCTGAGTTTGTCAATAATGAAATAGACGCACATGATACATGTAAGGCCATTGAAGGTGTCCTTGACACCCTTGGCAGAGGTTGGGGGCTCAGCGACGATGAGAAGTCGCGAGGCGCTCGTGCGAAGATGGAACGCGCCATCGGAGTGAGCCGAATAAGGCTCCCTACGGTAGCGATCCTGATGATGCAGGATCACGTCGGGGCAGAATCTCCGAGATCTGTAGGTGGCGGGAAACAGGTTCTCTCAGGAACTGATGCCGACAAGAAACAAGTGACAGATGATAATGACGAGCCTGTGGTGTCCCTGCCCGAACTGCCGCTGGCGTCAGGGGCAACCCCTGGAACAGGATCGAGTTTGGCTGGCTATCGGCGAGGGAGGCGGCGGGTGCAAGGGATCGCGGCGTTGCCGCGACAGCCGACCCGATCGTCCGTCACGTATATCCTGACCGCGGGTGAGATGCGTCGCGTGGGCGTTTTGGTCACCGTGGCAGGGCCGCAGCTGACGAACACGACCATGGTCACGGAGCAGACTCGGCGAAATGAACCCAGAGAGGGCGCACGCATCCTTTGGACGATGCCCCTGCTGGCAAATAGCAGTCCTCTGGCAGCGGGACAGCCAGGGGCAGGCCAATGAAGGAGGCCGTGGTAGCAGAGACGTGTGGGACGACACGAGCGGATGGTGGACCGACAATCGAACCGAGAATCGGACCGAACCTCGGTGGCAGAAGAGTTCGGGTCGTGACGATGGATCGTGAACTTCAGGAAGTGACCGGTGGGACGACAGCTCATGGCATGCGGTTTCGAGTCGAGGTTGGGATGGCAGCTCACGGTGGACGAGGTCGAAGCTTAGCCCTCGGGGGCCAGTGGTGCCCGCGGTCCCCGTCCAACAACATTCAGGGCCATGTCGAGCGACGGAGCCCTCACCCCTGCAGCAGGAATCCGTGCGATGTGCTCGGACGGGTGGCGCTGCAAAGACTGTCTTTGGGATTGGCCCCCTCTGGCGAGTCTGTGCCGGAGGCTGGCTGGCACGCGGGGTGAAGTTGCTCCGGTGTCCGCCGCGGGGGGGCTTCTGGCCTTCGCTCCCTGCGTCTCTCTTTTGGGCTCCCGTGGGCGTTCCACTGCACGAGTGTGGCTCGCGACACGTGTGAGGGTGGGACGCAGCTGGCGTCTTAGCGGAAAGAAGGGTGCGCGCGCCTCTCTCTCTCTCTCTCTTGTTGTTTTTCTTTTGTCTCTCTCTCTCTCTCTCTTTCTCTTAGCGCGCGTCTCACTATCCTGTCTCACCTCTACTTGACGGCACACCGCATCGATGTCGGAAGATATGGTCAAGGACCCATCGGTTTACAAGGTCCATGTGAGTGGATTCCCAGGGTTAGATCGGAACAACGGAGACGCTGTGTCGTCCAGGGAAGTCGATTCTCTGACGAAAGACAGGGTAAGAGAGAGAGAGAGGCCGAAACATACGGAGGCGGATAGGGAGAGAGTGAGAGAGGGATGAGCAGGCATAGGGGGGGAGGGTGGAGGGGGAATAGGAGGGAAAGGAAGAGGAGGATGAGGATGAAGAGGGTGAGAAGGATGAGGAGGATGAGGAGGATGAGGAGGATGAGGAGAAGGAGGAGGAGGAGGATGAGGAGGGGACGACGTCGTCGTCACCACCATCCTCGTCGATGGGAGCGGTGGAGGACGGGAAGGTGAGGATGCGGAAGAAGAGGAGGAGGAGGATGAGGTACAGGAGGAGGAGGATGAGGAGGATGAGAATGAGGAGGGGTGACGAAGTGGAGGATAAGGATGAGGATGATGATGATGATGATGATGATGAGGAGGAGGAGGAGGAGGAGGAGGAGGAGGGGGGATGAGGATGAGGATGGGGATGAGGATGAGGATGAGGATGATGATGCCGTTGATGATGATGCTGATGATGATGCTGATGATGTTGACGATTATGATGCTGAGTTTGCTGATGATGATGGTGATGGTGATGGTGATGGTGATGGTGATGATGATGATGATGATGATGATGATGATGATGATGATGATGATGATGATGATGATGATGATGATGATGATGATGAGGAAGAGGAGGAGGAGGAGGACGAGGAGGCACAGGAGGAGGAGTGAGGAATATGATGTTACAGATGAGGAGGAGGAAGAGGAGGAGGAGGATGAGGATGAGGATGAGGATGCTGATGATGATGCTGCTGATGA
>CAUYUJ010016273.1:0-17500 GCA_963575745.1 Prorocentrum cordatum
CGCTGTACACCCAAGAGGCATCAACGATATTGTAATAAACCATTCCCCCAAGCTCCCTCTTCACATTCCCCGTACAACGGTTCATGCTTATTGAGGGAATTGTTTCGTTGGAAGGCAACTGGTTGAAAACGCCGAAGCGTGCCAACACACTGTTCTCGGGATTACAACGCCACGGATCAACCTGTCGGTTGCGTCTTGACGATCTTGGATCGCGCCAGCCCGCCATTCTTGGGACTTAGACACCGCGATTTAACATACCTTGCGCACAGCCTGAATCCGTCCAAACGCCTTTTCTGGTACGTTGATCATGGGGACCCATAAAGTTCTTCCAATCATGAAGACGAGCATGCGCGGCGCTCAGGCGAGAACCACATTTTGAGAAGTAACCGCCTTCAATTCGTGAAGCCCTTGCGAATGTTTAAGACGAGTGTGCGCGGCGCTAAGGCAAGGGCCACATTTTGAAAACGACCCGCCCTCAATCCGTGAAGCTCTTGCAAATGTTTAAGACGGATGTGCGCGGCGCTGAGGCGGGAGCTACATTTGGGAAACCACCCGCCCTCAATACGTGAAACGGTTGTCACTTGTTTAGCTTCAGAGTTATAAGTGGTGAGGAAGTCCCAGGCGAAACGCCCGACCCGCCCTAAAGAATGGCCCTGATGCGACATAGAGAACTTATTTATAAGGAGAAGGACTGGAGGAGGAATAGGAGGAGGACGAGGAGGAGGGCGACGACGACGAGGCGTAAGGGGCAGGGGAGGGGGAGGGCGAGGAGTTCGCTGGAACTCGCAGGTATCCATCCAGTGGCAGCGAATTCAGGAGGGGGAGGAGGAAGAGGAGGAGCAGGAGGAGTGAAAGTCTGAGAGGCGGGGGGAAGGGGGTTGGAACGAAAGGAGAGGGGGACGGTGCAGCAGTGGAACGGAGGACTGCGTACGTGAAGGAAGGTCGTGGTTGTTGGTTGGTTGTGACGTGTGTGTCGGCCCTGGGCATTTGGTTTCTTTGTTTTTATGTGTTGCCGCTTTTGTCTTTTGAGCGGCTCCACCGCCTGCATAAGGAACCGTTGTGCAGTTCGCACATCAAGCCGAACCGACTGTCAATCCAGGAGAGTCTTGTAGTAGATCATCCGCAGAAGGAGTGCCATTGGGGACCCCACCGCAGAAGAGTCTTGTAGTAGATCATCCGCAGAAGGAGTGCCATTGGGGACCCCACCGCAGAAGTGCCAGAGGAGGATGATAATTCTGCGGAAGATGAGGCTGAGCAGAAGGAGGAGGACGACGTTGGCCAGGATGAGGACCTCCAACCATGAGTGCCACCGCCGCCGCTGCACCACGCCGCATCAGGAGCCATCTTAAAATCGCGGGTGGGCGACGCCGCCGACTTGAAACTTGGGCATCCTAATGTTTCCACCCATCCCGTCCTCTATCGCTGTGATTTTCTCTGTCCAGTGTCGTAGCGGACATGGAACTCCCATTGGACCCCCACCGTATTATGCGCAATCTGAGAAACGAAGTTGTGAACATTGGAAGGGACGGTGGCGGGTGAGCAGGAGGGTGAGCAGGAGAAAGGGGAGGAGGAGGAGGGGAGGAGGTGTGGGAGGAGGTGGGGGGGCGGGGCGGGGAGTGGGAGAATTGAGGAGGGCACGGGGATGGGGGGGGCGGTGACAGCAGGAGGGAGGAGAAAGGGGGGGAGGAACGGAGGCGGCAGTGATGATGACGAGGATGACGATGACATCGACGACAACGACGAAGACGACGACAACGACGAGGATTATGATGATGCTGTTGTTGCTGATGATGATGCCGATGGCGATGATGATGATGCTGATGATGATGGTCATGAGGATGAGGATGCTGACTGTGATGATGTTGATGCTGATGATGATGCCGATGGCGATGATGATGATGCTGATGATGATGGTGATGATGCTGTTGATGATGATGAGGATGACGACGGCGACGATGATGATGTGGATGATGATGATAATGATGATGGTGATGGTGATGCCGACGATGCTGATGGTGTTGATTGTGCTGTTGCCGCTGATGATGGGGACGATGACGATTATGATGCTGAAGACGATGATGATACTGATAACGGTAAGAACGACGATGGTTATGGCGATGATGATGACGATGATGATGATGATGATGGTGGTGATGGTGATGACGGTAATGATGATGGTGATGTTGATGATGTTGACGATGATGGTAATGATGATGATGATGATGATGATGATGTTGATGTTGATGATGATGTTGATGATGATGATGATGTTGATGAGGATTATGATGATGATGATGGTGATGGTGATGGTGACGGTAACGGTGATGGTGTTGCTGATGATGACTACGATGATGTTGCTGATGATGATGGTGGTGATGATCATTCTGGTGATGATGGCGGTGGTGATGGAGGTAGTGGTGGTGACAGTGATGGCGATGATAACGATGAAGATGATGATGATGATGATGATGATGATGATGATGATGATGATGATGATGATGATGATGATGATGATGATGATGATGATGATGAATCTGAGTATGCTGATGATGATAGCTTTGATGATGAGAATGATGATGTTGATGATGATGCTGATTATGTTGGTAATGCGGATGATGAGGATGGTTTTGGTGTTGGTGGTGGTGGTGATGATGGTAGTGATGATGAGGATGAGGATGATGATGAGGATGATGCTGATGATGCTGATTATTATTATGATGGTTATGGTGGTGTCGATGCTGATGATGCTAATGCGAATGATGCTGGTGCTGCTGATAGTGTTGATGCTGGTAATGGTGCTGGTGCTGGTAGCGATGACGATGATGAAGAGGATATGGACGATAATGAGGAGGAAGAGGAGGACGAGGAGGAAGAGGAGGACGAGGAGGAAGAGGAGGAGGAGGAGGAGGAGGAGGAGGAGTGGACGACGAAGATGACGAGCAGGAGGTGCAACGGACTGTTCTGCTCTCGGCAAGTTGGAGGCCTCCCTCTTCGTTTCTCTCTTCTACCCTACAGACCCCCTCTCGTTGGTCCTCCTCTCGCCTCCGCCGCCCGGGTTGGCAACGCGGCAGGGCCCCTCCGAGGACGCGAGCTACACCCGGTGTGTTCTGCTGGAGCTTAGCCCGCTGTGCGGAGGGAGGGGGTGGGGAGTGCAGGATGGGGGGGGTAGCTGCCACCGCCAGCGCCCCTGCCGCTGCTGCTACTCCTGCATCCCTCCTCCCCCGTATGGAGGGAGGTCACTGCTTGTGCACTGCCCGTGCGCCGAATAGCAGAAGTCTGAACGCTTCACGTATCCACACCAACCCATCCCGACACGATGCCTGGCGGAGGAACGGGGGAGCGTGGCATCATCATGAGATATCGGGGGCCCGTGTGCGCCAGAGGCCCCCAGGGTGCTGGCTTGGTCTCTTGGAGTGTCTCTTGAGGGCCTCTTAGACACATCTTTGGGGCCTCTTGGCGGCTCTGGGAGGGCCTCTCGGAGCGTATTGGGTGCCTCTGGAGGGCCTTTTGGGGCCTCTTGGGGGCCTCTTGGGGCTCTCTTGAGGGCTTTATCTTATCTGGGAAGCGCTCGATCAAACACGGGTCCCCGAACAGCCTCGCCCCCGCCCCCCTCTCCCTTCCTCCCCCATATGCCAAGCTCGATGATTGAGCCCGCAGGGCGGGAGTCACGGCGGGCCCCCGGGGGAAGCTTGCACGCAGCTTTTGCAACCAGTGGGTGTTAAGGATACTGCCTCGATGAGGGTCGGTATACCAAGATTTGCAATGATTTTGGGAGCGTATTTGCGCCCCTTGGGGGATTAGGCGGTGTGGGAGGCCAGCTGAGGGCCTTTGGGGGTCCATGAGGCACGGCGCGCGTGAGTGGTGTGCCGAATTGAGGCTCCCAGTAACCGTCTCGGAGGCCAGCTGGGCGCCCAACATTCACGAAGTGCGTGAGGGGTGAGGCTCCCATCAAAATGGAAGAGCAATCCACTAGTATGTATTACGTTTCCCAGGAGCCTTGAGGCCCAAATCACTATTTGTTCTACGTGTCCCAGGAGCCTGGGAGCGCAGACTACTCGTATGTTTACGCGTCTCAGTAATGCGCGCGCGTTGCTCATGTGGTATGTTTTTACAGAATGGCTAAGCCACAGTGTCTTTTTCAGAGTTCTGCGAGAGCGCGCGCTCAGAGTTCTGATAGTGTCCTGCTGAAGAACCTTGCAGGTTGTGCTAGAGTTTGATTGGCGATTGGCAACGTCTGGATTTTTCAGAACAGAAACAAAACGTGTTTGAAGAATTTTGACGCGCGCGCGGCGGCGCGCCCATGCTCCGTAATGTTGTTTCGCGAAGGATTATTAGCAAAACCACGTTTTAGATGAGCGAACGCGCACCGCATGGTAGTTATCTGCAGGAGATTGCGGGTGGGTGGGTGGTCGATGTCGGTTTGGCTGGGAAGGTCTAATTTCATACGGGCAATGAGCGATGAGGCAGAGTCGTATGTAATTTGTATTGTCCCAGGGGGAGGAGGTAACCCTGAGCGTGGGAGGGTTTGTAGAGTCGGTCCGTTTTTTGAAAGGGTCGAGAATAAATGCAGCCGGACTTCCGCCTCGCGATCGCCACGCGCGACATCGCGGAAGCCTTCGGGTGGACACGGTGGAATATGCCGGGCTGTTCGCCGCCGAGCTCCCCGGCAAGCAGGTAGGGATGGAGGAGAACGTGGTCGCCAGTTCATGCGTGCGCACGTTCGATTGGATCGGGAGCCCCAGGGAGCATTTGGCGTTTGGCACGGCGTGAAAGCAACGCCATGACCAGCGCAGGCCAGAGGATGCAGGGTGGTTCGACAAGGTGCCGCACCTCTCCGGACCCGTGCTGGGAAGGAGACCCTGGATCGCAGGACGCCTGGCCGAAAGGGGAGCTTGCCTGCTCTTCGGCCCTGGCGCCATCAACGCCGAAAAAAGGAGGAGGAGGGAACTTTTGCCACGGACCACACGCAGACATGGAGACGGAAGCGATCGGGATCCCGGCAGCTGAGGCGGCGAAGCTGCAAACCTTTCTCTGGGAGTCCTTCTATGACAGGGG
Source organism: Prorocentrum cordatum (assembly GCA_963575745.1). Lineage (NCBI taxonomy): Eukaryota > Dinophyceae > Prorocentrales > Prorocentraceae > Prorocentrum > Prorocentrum cordatum. The sequence continues at coordinate 5,056 of CAUYUJ010016273.1, forward strand.
GAGCGCTCGAACAGTGAGGGGCGCACAGGTGCTCAGAGGAGCTCTCAACTTCCCCCCAGAGCTGGGGCCCGTGGACGGACTGGTGCGCACCCAGGATCCTTCCAAGGACCCGGTAGAGGTGGGAGGGGCCCCGAAGGAGGCGGGCCGGGCTTGAGAAGAATGGTTGGAGGCGGTGGAGACGATCCGCCTCTACTCCGAGACCCCAGTCGCGCGGGAGGCACACCTCACCCCGAGCCTGGCAGCCATGCTGCGCGCGCGGCGCTCCCAGGGGGGCACGAGGAGCTGGTAGGAGCTGGTCTGGACCGCGAGGGGGGGGGGGGCGCGACGCTGCAGAGGATGGAGGCGGTCGACTGGGCGGCGAGTGTCTACGCACGGGGCAATCGGAGTGTCTATGGGGCAATCGAAGGGCGCTTCGCGGCGAGGAGGAGCCAACACCCATAGCAGCGGGAGAGCTCTTCACCTTCCTGCCGCTGGCCGCGGCACGCGCCCCCCACTGGCAGCGCCAGCGTGGAGATCTGGCTGCGCAGGTGCACCACCAGCCACTGCCGCCTCGCTCGCCACGGATTGAGGCCCGTACGGACATCGGAGACGCGGCACTTCTTTCACCTGCCATCGGCGGGAGCCTGGATCAAGCACAACCACGGCGTGCACCCAGCCACGCTCACCACAAAAGACGCAGTCCAATAGGAAGCGTTCCGTTTAGGGGTTACATGAGTTGGTTGGATCTCTTGCAGCCCAGGCTTGCGCTCCTCCAGGACATCCGAGCAGGGGGTCCCATGACGCTTCCCCAGGAGAGATGGGAACCTGGCCGACCCCCCTTCGGGAACTCATGTCCAAGCGGGACTCGCCCGCAGGAGGCAACCTGTCTCACGAAATGGGTAAGGCTGTGCGAGTGGCGCGCCATCTTGGGTCGGCTTCTCCAAAACATGCTCACGCGACGTGTGCGTCGCCCCAAAAGGGGGGGCGACGCGCGCGGTCAGGCATCTCGTGCTATGTGCTCGGTGGCGGGCGCTTTCCGACCATGCCGCAGGGGTAACGACGTGCTACACGACGGCTGCGCCATGGTAGATCTGGTCGGACGCACGCCCCCCACGAGGACACGGTCTCAGTATGTCCCTTCGGCGTCACACTGGGGCCCCACGACGAGGCCGCGGTCGCGCGCTCACCCGGAACCTCGACGGCCAGGCTCTCCACGCAGGGGGGGAGTGTTCGCGACAGCCCAGGGCGCCATGCGGACAAGGAGGTGGCCGTCGCTCCGCAAAGTTGGGCTGCCACCTCTCATGGCCCCAGTTTCGCAGAGCGGATTTCTATCGAACAAAAATATGCAAAGATTTTGGATTGTCTTGTGAATTGCATGCTGGGTTCCGTTGTAAAGTCGGAGCATGAGACTTGAACGATCCACGTGAAAGTCATTACGCTTTTCGCTCGCCGTTTTGTGGTGTTTGATTTGCAGGCGCCAGCGCAAGTTTTCACAGCAGCCCGCCTGCAAGACCAGAACCATGACATCTCCCTGGGGATAGTCCCCTAGGACAAGGAGGCCCACTACTTCGCCAAGTACGCGATCTGCCAGGATGCGACCCTCGTGCTGGTGGACGCCCCCTGGGAAGAGAACTCAGGGGGAGCTCCGCGGGCGTCAGGAGCGGTGGCAAACCCAAACAGAAGTTGGGGGCGTCCACGCTTTTCACCATCCGCCACCGTGATAACTAGTTTTCTAGATTCGCTCTGTCGGGAGCTGTGCTCGGGGGGGATTTCCGAGTGCTAGGGCTTTTCTTTTCTTTCCCTCCTCCTCCTCCTCCTCCTCCTCCTCTTCCTCCTTGGCATCTGAGGGCGAGGCTCTGAATGTGTTGTCATTCGTGGTTTCACTTGGTCGCCCCAGCTTTGGGCAAATGCCCGGGCAATGATTGTCACGGATAGCACTTGTCCCGGCCGCGTGGCCGATGCAGGCATGTTCTCATTCAGGATGATACGTTTTATGGGAATTCGTATCTTCAGGCAGGTGTGTTCTTCTCCTTCCTTCCTCGCTCCCCCCTCTGCCCGAGTCCGGGGCTATTGCAGGTTTTTGCCTTCATCTCTGCACTGCGGCCGGCTCTCGTCGCGCGTTCATTCCCCTCATCTTTCCTCTTTCTCCTCCCAAAATAGCGCTGGGGGGGAAACAAAAAATAAGTTGGGGGCGTCCACGCCCGAGACCACGGGGACCGCGCGGCCCGCGCCCGCAAGGTGCTGGCAGCTTGGAGGTGGGACGGTGCGCGGGGAGCACAGCTTCTGGAACACCTCGCCGGAAACAGATGGGGTCGCCTCGCTCCCCTGGAGGGCGCACTCTTCCCACTGGAGACGGTGGAAAAGGATGATCTCACTACTGAGGGTGGGGGGGAGTCGTCTGGGGCGGCTTCCTCGTCCCAGGAGACTACGGCGGGTTGGGGGGCCGCCCCCTCTACGCCGACGGGAAACTTCACTCTCGGGGGCAGGCCTACCCGATCTACAGCACAAGGGGCAGCTGAAGCTGGGCCCTGGCCTGGTGACGGGCTACGGGGAGATGCCCATCGCCGACCAAACCAGGGGGGTGTGGGGGGGGGGGGCATCGCATGCGCGCAGGCTGGGGCCCGACGAAGCCTGGCGCATGGCGGACGGAACCTTATAAGAAGCAAAGGGAAGGCCTGTGGGGGCGGAACCGTCGGGCGGATGGGGCCCCACGGGCGCGGACGCCCTCCGCCGCCTGGCTCGGTCCAGCGACGGACGCCTTGGAGAAGAGGCGGGCGCTGGGGCGGCTCGCATCTTCCAGCAGTTCTCTTTGGCCACTCGTAGGGCCACGGCGCGGGCTGTACTGCGTAGGCGCACAGAGCCCCCCGACTGTGGGGGCGCGCTGTCCGCTGCTCTCAACCTGCTGGCGGCTCCGGGCGACGACGACGCCTAGCATTCCTCGTCCCCCTCCTCCGTTCTTCCTCCTCCCTCCCTCGTCTTCCCAGAGACTTGGAGTCGTGATGTTTTGCGGCGCGGTGCCCTGTCCGAGGTGCCCTGGCGGGATAGCGCCCCCCGCCAGGGACCGGCAACAAATCTCCCTCCGATGGGCACCGCGCCCGCGCCAGAGTTTTTGTCATCTGCCCCTCCTGCCCGGCCATATTGTTTTCGGCGTGTGTTTCTCCCTCCTTGTCCCCCCCCTTTCCTTCTTTTCTCCCGCTCCTTGCCTCCCCAGGCGGGCGCGCGCGCCTAGGGCCTAGGGTCGACGGCTCAGGTCCCACGGCCGCGCGCCCGCTTCCTCCGCCTTCTGGTTCCTCTCCCCTCCTCCCCCTCTCTCCCCGTCCTGGGTATCCTCCCTAATCGTCAGGCGTCCTTGCCCGCGCTCGGCGTTTCACCCCCCCCTTCCCACAAGCGGTGTGCAGTCGGGAGAGCAGGGATTGGCATTCCTGTAGAGTCCCGTGGTTGTCACATGCGCCAGTCTTAGAATATGGGCCAGGGGATGGACGTCGCTACCCTCCTCTGGGGCGCCGCGCGTTCGGCCCCCCAAACATCGCCCTCCGGATCACCCGCGCGGCCGCCTGCACGCAGCGGGCCGAGGCGCCCGAGGATCAGGCGCGAGCGGGGGTGGGCCTGGACCTGGACCTGGACCAGCTCAGCTCCGCGTGGCCCAAGGCCTGGAAGAGGAACCCACGGGACACGAGGGTGAGCCCGTGGCGGCAGGGCTGGAGCCTCCAGCGGGGGAAGGCCCGACAAGGACTGGGGCAGGGAAAGCAGGTGCAAGTGCGGGCCCCCCGAAGAAGACGGGCACCGACTGGCAGAGCCGCCCACGGGCCTAGCCCAGAGGATCCGGAGGGAAGAGGAAGAAGGCGGCGGAAGGGCCTTCTGGAAATGGGCCCGGAAGCTGGGCCCCCCAGGGGAAGCCCAGCCCAAACGATCCCGAGCGGATCCACAGGCAAATGTCGGGAACGATAGGTCCGCGGAGAAGCGAGAGAGAATCCGCTTCAAATACTGCTTGGGGAGCCTGGCCACAGGAACCAGGGACACCTACGCCACAGGATGGAGGCAGTGGATTCTTTTAGCGCGCGCCAGGAACACGGTACCCTATCTGGCAGGGCTGGACGTGCGCGGGCGGCTGGAGGACGAGGATGCGCTGCTCGACCACGCGGTACGTATGGCCCACTACATGGCCCGATCGGAGGGAGCGAGCCGCCCCAAGCTGATGGCGGTCCGCTACCACCACCTTCTGGCCAGCTACCCCGACCCCCTGGAGCTGGCTGCGCGCCTGTGGCTGGCGCTGGCGGGAGTCAAACGCGTAAGCGTGAAACCGAGGCGTAATGTGCCGGTCACCAAAGAAATGCCGGCCGTGCTGAGGAAGATGCTGCTAAACATGGGGGAAGTAACTAGAAGACGCCTCGCGGTGGGCGGTCATTTCGGTGGGGGGGGGCCAGCAAGCTCCGGGCGCAGGGCAGAGTTCCTTTCGGGAGCGAAGTAGCCCCAAGGGCAGAAAAGATGGCACGCGGGTCTTCCGAGGGCGCCGACGAGGTGAAAGGAAGCAAGACCGGTAAGCATAACTTCGGCTGCTGTTGGAACCGCTACACCACTACCAGAGGGCACCAGGGCAAAAGCGAGAGCTCGCCACCCAGGTGGACCGGACACGAACGGGCACTCGCGACTTCATCGTGCACCAGCCACAGAGCACCATCCATAGGGCACCTGGGCAGGAACGATAGCTCGACATTTTTTTCGCGCACCAGCCATCGAGCACCACCTGGAGACAGGGCAAGAACATAACTTACATCTTCAGTTCGTGCAAATCAGATCCCCTTGGTGTATGCGCTCGTAGGAGAAAACGCCGCAAGTAAGAACAACGGACAAAGGGCCCGACACGCGCCAGCCACGGCACATCGCGGTGGTGGATCCAGGATTCGAGCTTCTGATCACCATGATATTCCCCCCCTCCTCTTCCCTCCTTCTCCCTCCTCGTCGGCAGGAGCCCGCGAGGATTGAGAATCACGGCTCGAGGATCGAGGATTCTTGCCGTAAGTTTTGATCTCTTTCACAATTGCACTTCTGCAGCTGTCTTTTTACAGTCTACTCTTGTTTTCCCTGGGTTTTCGTTATTGGCTTTGGCAGTATACCATCCTGGGCATCCACCACGGCTTTGGCATTTCGCCAACGTTCGACTGCTGACAATGTCGTAGGCGTCGTCATTCATGGTCCCTGCCAGCTTCCCCCGTGCAGTCGTTGTCATGTTGACTAGGTGTCTCCAAGGCGCTACTGTCTCTCGTCATCATTCATGCTCGGAGTGAAAAGGAAACATGAGACTGAGGCGGAGGAAGACGAAGAGGGCGAGGAGGATGGCACTGATGAGGACGGGGAACGGGCGAGGTTGAGGAGGGCAATAAGGACAATGTTGGCGATGACGACGCCGATGGTGTTGATGATGACGTTTAAGATGACACTGTCGATGCTGGTGTTCTTGAGGGCGTACGTACCGATGGTGAGGATGAGGATATGAATCGATAGCCGTGGTGTTGATAAAGATGTTCAGTTTGACGACGATGATATTGACGGTTATGACGGTGATGCAGTCGGAAAACAGGAAGGGAGAAAGGTCACGATAATGATGATGAGAAACGCAGGATTGCGGTTGTGTATTATCTGGGGATGCGGATGAGAACGAGGATGACGAGGGGGGAAGAGGAATATGGCGGAAAGAAATAAGAAGACGGGGCGTGGGGTGGTGGTGATGAGGGTTGTGACGTTGATGATGCCGACAGCGATCATGATGCTGACGGTGTGGATGATGATTGTGGTGGTGGTGGTGGTACGTGCCAGTGATTGTGATTGTGATCAGGAGTTAGAGGAGGAGGAGAAGGAGGTGGAGGAGGAGGCAGGGGAAGAGAAGGAAGAGAAAGAGTAGGAGGAGGCGATGGCGGGAATAGGGGGGAGGTGCCAGGGGAGGAGCATGCCGCCCCGCTTCTTGTGGAGGGGTAGGCTTGGCCGCGTCCCCCTCGGCGTCGAAGAAGATCGACATGGCAGTCCCCCCGACGCCGCTTCCGAAGAGCAATAAGGAGGAGGGGGGGAGGAGGAAGGGGAGAAAAGGAAGGAACGATTGAGGAATGAGGACAGAGGATGAGGATGAAGATGAGTAGGAGGAACATGAGGAAGAGAAGGAGGAGGAGGAGGAGGAGGAGGAGGAGGAGGAGGAGGACCAGTGTGAACCTAAAAGACTTCCCAACGATGTTGCCACAACCCCTCCAAGTTCCCTCTTCACAGGCTCCTATACGGATCTATGTTCACTGCGGGAAGGGTCCCGTTGGATGACAACCGTTTGGAAATCTTCAACCGTGCCAGAGCACCGTTCTTGGGATTTCAACGCCGCGAATCAACATGACCGCTCAGACCTGACGACCCTACATCGTGCCAGAACATAGTTCCTGGGACGCCAGCATCGCGAATCCACGTGACTGCCGCGACCTGACATCCCTAAACCGTGCCGAAGCACTATGTCTGGGGAGGCATTCGATTCCATGACACTGTTGTAGAATGGTAAGACGAATGTGCGCGGCGCCAATGCGAGAATCACATGTTGAAAAAGGAGCCGCCTTTCATCCGTGAAGCTCTTGAAATGCGCTATGACGAATGGGCGCGGCGCTTCGGCGAGGGCCACATTTCGAAAACGGCCCGCCCTCCACCCGTGAATCCCTTGCAAATGTTAAGACGAATGTGCGCGGCGCTAAGGCGAGAGCCACATGTTGAACAAGTCCCGCCCTCCACCCGTAAAGTTTGTACAGGCTGAGAGCCACACCTTGAACACCACCTGCCCTCCATCCGTCAGACTGGTCCACATGCCGAGAATGGTGATGATGTCTCAGGCGAAGCGCCTGGCCCACCCCACGGACCCGTCTTGGGGTGCGACGAGGAGGAGTTACTTGTAAGGAAGAGGGATGGGGGAGGAGGAGGAGGAGGAGGAAGAGGAGGAGGAGGAGGAGGAGGAGGAGGAGAAGGGGGAGGGGGAGGAGGAGGACAGCGGGGGAATCCTTTGTCCACCAAGTCTGCACGCCCTTATCATGTAAGCCGCTGACGGCAGCACGTTTGGCCAGGGCTGCTTTTGGCGAAGCTCGGAGCAGTTAAACCTCTTTCAAGACGGCCTACACGGCCAGGGTTTTGTTCCCCAGGCCTCTGGTCCTGGCCTGGCCGTTGGGTTTGTTCCTGCGCCTGCAGGTGGGTGAGCTTTGCCCTGTGGACCTCGTTTCTGGGGACAGAGGACACAGATGAGGAGCAAAGGGGAATGAGGAGGAGGATGTTGAGGATGTGGAGATGAAAATGGGAGGAGTGGGCGGAGGATGACGACGTGGAAGAGGAGGAGACGGAAGAGGAGGAGAATACGGAAGAGGCGGAAGATGATAACCATCTCCTATGGTTGTTTTCGATGAGGAGGCCCAGCTGGCGTGATGTTGTGGAGCGGGTTCGCAGTCAAGACCACTCCAGGAAGCCTGTCCGCGCAATGCCGAACGTCCGTCATCGTTGCTCACCGCTCGAAGTGCGAGGATCCGCAGACTTGCACTGGGAAGCTGCGAGGCCCTGCCAGCGACGCTGCGCGTGCCAGCAACACTGTCCGCAAAAACATGGGCTTCCCACGTCGTCAGGTGGTGGCCCTCGTCACGCGCCAGTTCGAACAGATACTCCCATTCCTCCTGCGCTTGGGGCGGAATGCAAGGATCAGGCTCGACCCTGGGTGCCGACTTTGTCTTCAGGTCACCAGACGTTTGAGAGGTCGATGGCATTCAGACTTGTTGATGTCATACACGTTGCGGGTTGGGATGCCCGGTGGTGCCCTTGAGCTATATGTTTGCCCTGCTGCCAGGGTGGATGCTGTAAGACAGCCTCAGCAGCCCTGCGTTTGCAAAAACAAGTCAACCCATGTCAGCCCCAGTGACAAGGCGCGAAGCACTATGGGCTGCCGCTTGGCAGCGTGAGGCTGACAACGTTGCTGCAGGTCAGCGGAGGCAGACTCGGCTTGCAAGCACCGTTCATTTCCATGCTGGATGGCCTCGATGAGATTGGCACAATCGGTGTTCAGGAACTTGAGCTTAGCGTGTCGCGCCGCCGGTTCTGGCCAACCACGCTTCGACGCGACACGTTATCCATTTCCCGCTCCCCAGGCGTCAACTTCCCGAGCCTTTCCCTGCCTCCCGCCCCGCGGAGTGGAGTGACACGCTATCCGCTTGCATGGAATAGCGCGTCGCCAGGGCCGACGCCACGACAAGCAAAGCAAAACAATGCGACAGGAGCCTTCTGGCTCAGGCCGCCTGCACACGGCCGCCGCCTCTGTCCGCGCGCGCCAGCGATGCTGCCCCTGGAGGCGGCGGAGGCGGGGGACCTCGAGGCCGCCCTGCTGGGCTCGGGGAACAAGTGGCATGAACATCCTAGCTGCGTGCTGTACACGTGGGGGATGATGTCGCCCACGGGAGTCCGCTTGGCAATCCAGATAGCTCCAGCATGGCCTCGTAGTCGTCGTTGATGCGGTTGTAGAAGTTGTTCCTCATCTCGGTGAGCATCCTGTTGCCCTCTCTGTGGGGGTTGGGGCTGAGGTGGGACAGGAGGCTGTGGATGTCCTCCACCGCTGCGCTCATGCAGCCGAATATACGAGGATGTTGGTTGGCTCCACCCAGGCGGCTGGCTCTGGAGGTGGCTGCCGTGCGATGGTGGCGGCCTCGCGGGGCGGGGTCCTGTTGGTGGCAGTGTGGTATACCTCGATGTGGTCTTCGTATACGACGTCAGCTGGTGGATTACAGCTCGTGCCTGCATGTTGGGCCATTGAGGATTGCCAGTGGAAGGTGGTCCCAGCTGAAATTCGTATCGCTCGTGGATCTCATTGAAGTGGTTCATGGGGGCCCTGTGCTCCGTCTTGTAGTTCTGCAGGGCGGTAAGCTCCTCGTCGGTTACTTCCATGAGCGGGACGAGGTCGCCGTTGGGGTCTTTTTTAGCTGCGTGGAGTCCAGCGCGAGTCTGCGGTGTCAGGTGGAAGTTCTGTTGCTCGAAGAGGAGGTTGTCACTGTGAGGGTGTATCGCCCTTGCTCCTTTGGTTGTCAAGGTGTCGGTGATGTAGAGGAGAAGCGGTAAAGCGTTGCTCGGTTCCTGAAGGTTGTTGTTCGCGTCCGTCGCGTGCAGCAGGTAGGAAACGCCGCGGCTCTTCGAGTGGATTGCCTTCCGTTCTGCTTCCTTTAGGTCGGTACGCTTGCGGACCTGGACGGTGAGAACCTTGTGAATATGTTCGACGTTGATCAGCTCGGCCCCGTGTGGCCCCGTCCGTGAGGGGACGAGGCATATCATGTCGGTCTCGGTAAGCTCTTTTGCCCGCGTCCACGGTCGTGCCGCGACTAGCGCGTCGCTCGGTGTCGCGTGCGTTGCCGTCGATGGATACTCTGGTCCACACGGCGGTGCGGTAGTGAGGTATGTGGGTCGGTCTTGTTGAATAGTGGCCGTCCATGTTGTCAATGTTGATGGCTGTGCCGTTCCTGTCGAAGAAGTTGCGGATCGCTTCGTTGGCTTTGTCTGGTGTGTTCCTCTTCCACACGAGGTGGGTCGCACCCAGGTGCGCGATCGTGTGGTGGTGATGGTCGAGCGTTTTCATCCGTCCTCTGGGCATGTTGGAGGGCACGTAGACTGCTCCGAGCTCCAGTGCAACGTAGGTGTACTCATTGACCAGGGTGTCTGAGTTGAGTTTTTGTTGCGACTCGTCGGTTGCTCGCGCTCCGGTTGAGCGAATCGTGGATCCAGCCGGACGTCCTCGGAAGGTATTCGTAGTCAAGTAACTCCACTCTTGATCGGATGTTTTGCCCGTATAAGACTCTCGGCTGATCTTCCTGGATTTCTGGAGCCGCGCTCGGTGCGATGTCTGGCCGCCCATGTTGTTCCACCTGTAGTGCGGCATTCCTGAGCGTCGGCGAGGAGACGTCCAGCAACTGTGCCAGCGCTTCTCGCAGCCGCGCTTAAGCGCGCCGCCGCCAAGACCGCCGCCGCCGAGCGCGACGCCGATCTCCTGGCCAAGGATGAGGTGTCCAGGCCGTCTTAAGGAGGTGTCCGCAGCCATCCTCGAAGAGCTCGCCATCTGGGCCGGGCACAAGTTCTTCCAACGGCGACCACTCAAGGGCGCCCGAAACGTCGTGGATTCCAGGCGCGTTTTCACGCGAATGCACTGGAAGGGCCCCGACGGCAAGACCGCGCGGATCATCCGGTGCCGCGTGGCGCTCAGAGCCGGGCGCGCCTCTCAGCGCGCGCTGTCCTCGGAGGCGGCGCGTCGCCCAGACTGGGTCTGCGTCGCCGCGGACGTCGAGGATGCATTCCTGCAGGGCGCGACGCATGCCGAGATACAGGAACGCAGCGAGGGGGGCACCTCGCGCGGTGAACTTCACCCTGCCGTCCGGCAGCGCAGCTGTCCTCGGGCAGGTGCCTGGCTACGATTCCTAGTGGAGGCCGAGTGCCTGCGCTGCGTCGGGCCAGGCGCGAGCTGCGAGTCTGCTATATGAATCTCGCCCAGGCCATGCGCTCGCTGGAGCGCAGCGCCAAACCCGCCGCCGGGAGGGGCCTGGAACTCGAGGCCGAGCATGGGGCGTCCGAGAATTCTGTCGCTTGCGATGCGAGGCGCGCGCCCGCGTTGCCCCGGCGCGTTGGCGATCTGAAGACCGCTAAACAAAATAAGCGCGTCGACAAGCACGTCGGCAACCTCGAGAGCAGGGGGGCTGCGACGACTTCACCAATTGCGGCGCCCACCAACGCCGCAGCGCCGACGGCGCTGTGGCGCTCGACCAGGACGAGCGCATCGACGCCCCGACGCCGGTCAGGCACGTCGACCTGGTCACAGCGAAGGCCGACGAGCCCGCGGGAGGTCAACTACGCGACTTCTTCGTCTCCTTGCTGGTAGCAGCTGTTTGCGCCCTGCTCGCCCAGCGCCACGCTGCAGCGTGCGATGCGGCCGTGCGACGGGCCAAGAACAAGCTGCTTATGCGACCCGATATGCAGCTCAATTCTGTGGTCCTCGCCTCGCAGGAGATCGCGGCGCGCGTCGCTTCTCCTGCCGTGGAATGCGCTGGCCAGATCTGCGCGCGCAGCGACGGGTCCTTCAAGAGAGGAGAGGAGACGGGGTGCGGCATGCGGGGCGCCGTCTACATGCGCTTCGGCAAGTGTCGCAGCGCCAGCAAGGAGGTCTGCCACTTGCTCGACGCCGTCGGCCCCGAGCTGCTCGCGGCGCGCGGCGCAGTTGACGGGTTGCAGGCCTGCCTCCCCGCGGTCCACGACATGATCCGGGGCCCACCTGCTGCGGCTCTCCGACCAGCTCCGCACCCGGCAGATCACCGACGCGCTCTGGTGCAATGCTCGCGACATGAGGGCCGACCCCGCGACGAAAGGGAGCATGAGCCAGGAACTGATCTTGGGCGCGATGCGCGGGGAGCTCGAGCACGACCGCGCCGCGGTCAAATTTAGCGACGGGAGGCGCAGGAAGACCGCGCTTAATATTCCCGCCGCATCGGCCTCAGCAGGGAATCTCATTACATTTGTTTCGGCTGCAGGAAGTTACATCGGCGATCGCACGTGGCGAACTGCGCGTGCGAATGCGACATGGGGAGAGGCAAGGAACCGCCGCATGGGCGAACTGTGTTCGCGAGTGCGACGTGGCAAGGCATATGGGAGACAGCCGCACTGGCGAACAATGTTCGCAAATGCGACTTGGCGCGTCCAGCGATCAGGGGCTAGTTCTGCGAATTGTGTTCGTGGGGCATCAGCTTGTGGCGCGCAGCACGTTAATCATCTACTGGTTTCCTCCAGTTGTCGGCTCCCCCCGTTCCTCCTGAATGTTACGACTGGCCTGGTCAGTACAAGGCCCTCATCAGACTCGCCTCCTGTTCGCTGGTGCGGGGGTTTGTTCGCCGGCCTTGGCTGGTCCCACGGAAAATGTCGGGACTTACTCCGCCTCTCCCGCGGGCGCCGTAAAAACATATTTTTTTGCGGTTGGCGCCGCGGGGGGGCCAATGTGCTCTGGGGCGGAACGAAGGCCGACATCCACGCGGCCAGGCGCACGCGCCCCTTCGCTGCAACTGTTTATGAGGCTTCGTTGGTTGCGGCACGGCTTGCGTGTTGTAACCGACGGGGCATAGGCAGACTCGCTTGAACACCAGACCCGAATGGTATGCTTCCTATAGATTTTTGTTCTCTGCCCTGCCTGATGTTTTCTTTTTCCCGCTGCCATTTGCGGCCCAAGGCGGCCGGTGATCGCTCCCGCGTTAGATGCGCGTCAAACCCGTGTTCGTTGCCTGTTCGCCCAGGCGACCGCGTTCAGTACAAAAGCATACTGCTACTGTACGCCCGCGCGAGCATATGTGCGCTGACCACGCTATGTCATGATCAGGTTTGCCCCTGCGCATCTCCCCTTCCTGCGTGCAGGCGTTTTAATAACGGCGCAATCTGAAAAGCTGGTGTTGGGGAA